>JAOTAV010094226.1:0-10977 GCA_026546445.1 Cyclargus thomasi | reverse complement strand
AGAACATAAATACTTACTATGTGTATATATTTAATAACTATAGCTGGATTCAGTATTAAGCTTCAGAAAATCTAAATTTGGTACAAAGGTTCTCTCTGTAACCAAGTTAAATGGAGCGGCAATGAAAGATCTTATCGACGCTGCTATGGACATTAATAATGCCACATTTTATACACTAGTAGTAGATGGGATTGTTAAAAACTCTTCTAAAAATTTGGATAACATAACTAAAATAAATGACAAAATAAAAGCCACTTTAGACAGATTCCAAGATGAAATGCCTGAATTAACAAATTTGACAGATGTAGCGTTACATCATTCGCGAAACCTCAGAGATAGAGTGAGTTATTAATTTTTAACAAATCACAGCAGTTATGTTTCGTTCACTTTAATTAATATATTATAATTATTTTTAGGCTGATAACTTAAGAGCATTAGCTGAAAGAGAGAACAATAATACAAGGACCCAACATGCATACAGTGCTGCCTCTGCTTATTCATCTATTGTTCAAGAAATTGGAGATGCAAAAAAAGCGTGTGACGATGCGGAAGAACCCATCGTAAATGCAACGAACATTGTGAGTAAAGAGCAGTGAGAAAGGAGCTAAAAAATTTTTAACATTTATTTATACTGGATACTGGATACTGAATCGAAAAATTTTTAACATTTATTTATACTGGATACTGAAAATCACGTTCACGTTAATCATCAAATCAACGCCAAGATGGTTCATGGTTAGAATTTATTTCTACTGGTGTGTCAACCCAAATGTGCTGGCATTTTTAGTAAATATTGTTTAAATATATTTTGTGAGTTAAATATTACTATCAGGTATTGAAAGCAAATATAGTTCATTTCACGACCGTGAGTGTTCTAAGAGACTTAAAAATGCAAGGTTTTTGTTGTCAATTTTAATCATAAACACATAATACAAACACAAACCTCTTTTGACATTATCCTAAAAATAGAAGATTAGAGAAAGGCCGTAGAGAAAAAGTAGCTAAAATGGATATAATTTTAGAAAATGGTGGAAAAAGAAACACATAAAGTTATTCTATTACAAGATTTAGATATTTGCAAAATCAATAACGGAAAACAGAAATTATTAATTCCTACTCTTGAAAAATTAAGAAAACTTTAAAAAAGAAAGAAAACGTGTTGTTCGTATTAACTAGAACATTTCTTAAATTTATCGCATTAGCAAGAAAACATTGTAGTAACGACGTAATCGTCTCTTCATTCCAGAACAGTGGGGAAAAAGACTCTCAGCGGCGATTACAGCAGAATTTTTTTAAACATATATATTATCCAAAATAATCTTAAATACGTTCCATCAGATGAATACTAAATGTTTTCAAAATGTTTTATACCTACAGTTAATTTAATTTAAAGCTAGGCTTAAACACAAGAAGTACGCGGACCAATAAAAGCAATATAAATTCGTTCCCTTTGCCGTGGAAACGAGGGTCCCCGGTGCGACGAAGCAAAGGCTTTTATACGCCAGCTCGGGCGAAGGTTGCGGGACTCGGGCAACGATGTCTCCCTGGGCGTAACATGTCTCCCTGGCCGTTTAGGGCGGCAATGCGGCCAGCGTGATGAGGACATTTGACCATGGTACGCTGCGGGGCGGGGTTTAATTCATATCTTTATTTTCCTCATTTTGTGAACATAATATCTAAGAAAATAATTAAAATATATAATTCATCCGGTAACTGGTATAACAATGTATATTTATCTAGTTATTGGCAGAATAGAATCAGCCTGAATAGGTTTTCCAGCACTTTTGATGACTCGAGGAATTATCGTGCTGGAAAAAAGCAAAAACCACAGCGGGCAATCTTTGTCAATTCCACGTGGTTAAATGTTACTGAGCCCAATTGTATTAAGTTCAGCGCGGAAAATAATGTGTGGCTGGTATTAGAGGTTTTTTTTTAAACTAATATGGTTTCTAGGAGATCCACACAAACACAAGTTAAAAGTGTAATATGTAAGTCCACTAACAAATCATTTAATAAGGACGACGACTATGATATTAAGATTAAGAAAAGTGATAGTGACGATGATAGTAGAAGTGAAAATTCCAAAGATTCGGATTGACACGGATTCCGATTTCGATTGGCACACTATTAGAAATATATTCTCCAAATCATAAATATCAATAAAGATGCGGTTTTTTAGCGTATACTCGATAGTTAGAATAGCACAGTTCTACAGTGGTATATCTATTTATGTTACATCATATTATATTTTTTCAGAAAAATGACCTGAATGGTCGCGTAGGACCTTCGCGTAATAGGTCAATAACTCTTTCCGCTACTGCTTCTAAAGCCCTAGGTACAGTAGAAGAAAGGCTCAGACCTAATCTTACATTAGCAGAGGCCGCTCTACAGAACGCGTCGTCTACTCTAAGTTACGCTGACGACGAAAACAATGCTATTAAACTGTAAGTATTAAAAAACTTATTGTGCGTATATTTGGATTCAAATTTGGCAGTAGGTTTGATTGTAGGTAATGTCTAAAAACAGAAAACCCGACTGCAGGAACCATTGCAATTTAAACATCAAGTTATGTATTATTAGTAATCTAGAATAGCTATATAAAGCCCTTCATTTTGATACCCTACTCGATCTAAATGGGCGAAAATAAATTTTTGGAACGTCACAATTTTCACTTCCGAAAATTCGCCAATTAGATTTTTTAAACTTTTTATGCACCCTGTATCACTAGCACTGTCAAGACGAAACTAACGATACGTTAAAATAAATCAAGCCGTTTAGGCTGCAAAGCGTGCCAAACAATTATACATACATACTCTCGAAAAAACATAACCTTCCTTCTGGCGCAGTCGGGTAAAAATAATAAGTGGTTTTCTTAAAATAGTTTTTTTTAAACTTTGATAATTTCAGTCAGAGAAATCAATATGTGTTATTTAATATTTTATAATTTTACAAATTTTTGAATTGTTTGAAATATTTAAATTGTGGATAGCTTCTCTTTATTGAGTAACGCTTAAGGCTATTATACAGTGTGTTCATATCTATCTCATAAATTAGGCGAAAAAAATTTTTTGTGATTTGTATGACAAAATTCATTTTACTACAAAATCACATTTTTTTCGCTTTCATCGTTATTGCTTTGTTACATGCATAATGGTATATCACTTTAAAATTGGTAAAGTTTTTTGCTTTGCAACTTTAAAAATTGTTGTAAACGTACGTCATTACACGACAAAAATATTTGAATGAGCAAAGAAAGGAATCTCTAAACTAATAACAATCGGATTTTAGGTCCCTCCCTTCACCACCACCTGTCAATCTAGATGATGAGATTGAAAAGGCAAACAGAGTTACCAGAATGGTAAAGGCTACCAAGGATATTATGTCTGGTGTTGGAGGTGATTTAGCTGCGAGTAAAGATTGGGCTCAATCTTTACCAAAACTAGCAGATGATGCACAGAAAATGACGTCTAATATAGAAAACCTCAGTAAGCATATTTAAAATTTTTACTAAAATAGTAAAGGAATAATTGGTCTAGGCTATTTTTTTTTCTGGTCAATTCTTGTAATATAAAAAGTTATTCATTATGCGCGTAAACTTTTATTGCATTTCTCAACACGAATGTTTTATTTATTGTACAGTTAAAAACATTGATGATATGAATCCGCAAATTTCGTCAACCTACCGTACTGTTAAGATGAAACAAGAAGATCTAGAAAACAGACGTAAAGACGCAGATGAAAAATTACAGAAGCTTAAGAGCGTGATTGAACAGGTAAAATTTAGCTTCGTAGTTCACTTACTTAGGGTACACAACTATACACACTGTCACTGGACACGTCGTCATCAATCATTCCAATGAACGAATTACTGTGTGTCCAGTGACACAGAGTGAATGAAGTAGAATAGGTATCTGTACAATTCTGGTTCATTTACACACAAAACAGCATTTCGGCTATCGCGTAGCTACTGTGGCAATGATCATTTGGTTCTCTTCCTCTTAAAAATTTTCTACCTGTCAAGGAATTAATAACACTTATGCCAAACCTCAGTGAAAACTTTAAAATAAAGTTTAAAAAACTAAAACTCGACTACTAAAAATACGTTCTAAAACTTAAGAAAGAAATAAATAAGGCTTCTTAAGTTATTAAGTAGACTCTAAAATAAATTTTCCGACTATTACATGAATAACTTACTAACACGTCATATATTTAAACGTATTTTTTACTTATAGTTTATAGAAATATGGATATTTTTAAAGGATATCCGTGGTCGGTTTTATTAATGACTATAATAATTAGAGCCAGTTTCACCGCTTACAGATCTATCTTATATATCCGTCTATTTATTTAACAGATACAACTTTATTTGATAGATTTTGTATGGAGAATCATTTAAAAAAAGTTGTGGATAGCCTAACAGAAGCTTTAACAGTAAGCGCTGAAACAGGCCCTTAATCTGTTTTAATACACTAGGTGGGGGCATATCACTAAAAACTTTATTTAAAAATACGTTAAAATATAATACGTGTAAGTAAGTTATTCATATAATAGCCGGTAAATTTATTATTGTTTCCTTTTTTCTTGTATCTTACGTTTTAGAACGTGTTTTTAGTTTTCTAAACTTGTTTTTTACTTCATTTTTATTTCAATTTTTTAAGAGTTCATAATCTCGACACATTTCTAGATTCTAGGTATAATAATTTATTGTTTAATATTCAATATTGTATTGGAGCGATTTTATGAATTCTTAAAATTACCATACTTATAACCAGCATACAATCGAGAGACATCTAACGACACCTCATTTGTCCAAATAGCATATACATACAGGTCAAAATCATGACCCTACTTTTTGTTTTGCCATAGTCGGATAGAAATTGTATTTAAAGGTGACTTACTAACAGAAAAATATTCATAAATTTTCTTATATTCTAGGCCCGAACTGTAGCCAACCGTATTCAAGTAGGAGTGACATTCGATCGCTGGTCAACTCTCCAACCTCGTTTACCAGAAACAGTTGATGAAATGTCTACTTCTACGCACGTCTCGGCTTACTTCCGCACAAAAGAAAAGGATGGTTTTCTCTTATATCTCGGAAACCCGAAAGATACTATGCTGCGTAGAACCAAATCGGTGAGTTTCTAATTCTTTTCAGAAAGCTTAGTCTTTTAAGCATTATGTACTCGTATAATCAAAATTTTTATTTTCTTTAAATGTTATTTTAGGATGACTTTATGGTGGTTGGAATACAAAACGGTTATCCTTACCTAGTGATGGATATAGGAGATAGTGCGGAATCCGGCAGAGAACCAGCAAGAATCAACAGCGACAAATTAGTTGACGACAATCGCTGGTATCAAGTCATCGTGGACAGGTATACAATTGAAATTGACAATTATTATGCATTCGCTCAAGATTGGCGGTAAGGTTCATTGACCCTCTCTCAAAAAATGACATTTCCATACAAAACGCGATTGTAAACAAAGTGTTGTGTTGTCACTTTGTTGTTGACAATCTCGGTTTGTATAGAAATTTAACAGAGGGTAACCATACCGTCAATCTTGAGCAAAAAGAAATTAAGTAGTTGCATGTTTCTTTTCTAAACTTTTGGGAATAAGCAATAGCGATCATTTTTAGAGTTGGATCGAACGTCAAGTTTTCAATACGAGAGAGTCTTGACAACGGCTCAGAAATTGTGCATGTGAAGACCGACACCTTGCCTGGACAGCACACAATATTTAATTTGGATCGCCAAAAGTCCAAGCTATATGTAGGCGGAGTACCATCCGATGCGAAACTGCAAGGAGTTAGTTTCCCTGCTTTCGAGGGACAAATAGAAGAATTAATGATAGGAGACACTCCTGTTGGCTTGTGGAACTTCGAAAGCTCAGCTAACTTGAAGGGAGCCAGACAAAGGTATTAAATGAAAAAATATATATTAATCACATTTACTTTTAAAGATGTCTTCAGATTATTGTTTATATTTGTATTTTTAGGGATAAACTAATAACTTCACAATCTGGACCTCAAGAATACCGCTTCAACGGACGGTCTCACGTAATTATGCCTGGTCAGAGATACCTCAGCCCACAGAAGAACCAAGTTTTGCTATTCTTTAGGACGTATGCTACAGACGGTTTAATATACCTCGTGGGAGAAAATAGACACTTCTTCTCCATACAAATGAAGGACGGCAAAGTTTATTTACAGGTACACACAATATTTCGAACGAGAATAGTTACTAAGCTTTATGAATCTAAATTATTTACTCCCTTATTCATAAAAATATTTTAAATGTGTTAAGCAATTTAATATTCGCAGTTGTATTCTGAAATATTGAAAAAGTCACACGATTTAAATATTTTTTGCATAAGGGGGCTAATCTTATTTTTTTACTTTTTAAAAAAACACATTATTAATTGTATCGAATATTCACAGGTATCGTTAGGAAATCCAGATGATATGGTTGTCATTGGAACCACAAAAACATACAATGATGGCAAGTGGCACAAACTCGATGCTGGAAGGTACTTCGGCTCATGTTCTTTGAGAGTCGATAACGAAATACTCAAAATGATGTCAGCGTCTGATATTAAGGAAATACCAGTATTAGACACAATGAACTTTGGTGGGGATAACAAAGAAATAAGTCAAGTTACTAATAAGGGCTTTGACGGATGTATAAGACAAATAAGTATAGACGGTATTAACATAGATTTAAGTGAGAATGTCGAATCTGTTGGAATAGCATACGGTTGTCAGGTAATTATTGCTACTATTATTTGAGCTGTTACTTTTTAAGGATCAATTAATAACATAACGCTTTCCCTGTAGTTTGCATCACTGGTGTCTTTATCTGGAGATGAGAGCTACCTACGTTTCGTAGACATACCAACCGAAAACTTCCAGTTGACTCTCAAGTTTAAAACGTCAGATCCAAATGGTCTTCTATTTATTTACGTCAGTAGAACACAGACAACGTCCATGCCTGATAGTATATCGTTGTCATTAATTAAAGGTATAGTATTTGACAAATCATTTTCCATAATGACAAAAATATAGCAGATTTAATTGTATGGTTTTATTTTCTTTAGGAAAGCTCGTATTGATGAGCCAACGCGAACAACTCGACACCGGGCTTAGTACGTACAACGATTCCCAATGGCACGTAGTAACTGTCGTACACAACGAAAAAGCTTTGAGACTAGTCGTAGATGATTTTGATTACTTTAGGTAAGTTGAAACAATAAATTTTGAAATAGAAACAAGAGCCAGAAAATTCATTAAATAATTTTGCTCACTGTTAATATTTTCTTATTATTTTAGCACGGATTCAGCACCAGCTCCACTACACATCTTAGGCGGAGTGTTATTCATAGGTGGTGTACAACCTGGATACGTTGTAGGAGGAAAAGTTGGTTCGAAAACACCATTCAAAGGATGCATAGCCGACGCTACTTTGAACGGACAAGTGCTGAATCTTTTGGAGCCTTACAGTAACCAAAGCGTTACTTTCGGAAGATGCGGTACCACCATAAGTACTGGGGGGGTGCCACCAGGTAAAACTAGTTCTGTGTTTATCGGCTTTTTGGCCGAATTCCTTGCCAAGTTATTTTGAACAGACTACAATAGATATTGTAATATTTTTGTAGACCAAGCATCATGGGCAATTCCAACGAAGAACGACATTCTACCAACACCAAGATTACCACCCTTGTTGCCTGTACCAGAAATACCAGATAGAGGTAAATTATAGTACAATTGGACATGGTATACATTAATCTATAGGTTAATTAAGAAAATTTTGTTATTAATAAACTAGATTTTGCATACTGTGTTTGTCGGTTTTCGACATTTCCAAGTTATGGTGAACGCACATTTTATCAGAACCGAAGGGTGAATATCAAATATCTTGGAACCTCGCAAACTAGCCCGCGCCGAATCGTCCGGTTCGTTTGAATTGGTGAAAAATTTGCTTCGAAAAAATTGCTTCGGCTCTGATAGATGTGCTGATAGATCGCTCAGTCGGTTTTGATAGATGTACGTTTACTAGAAATCTAACGTTTTCTCACTACCATACACCAATTAACATATTATTTTTCAAAATTGCCGTTGTGTGAAAAATCAAACCGTCTATATTTTATCAATTGAAGTTTTTTATTTCTTTTTGCAGATTATGATTAAATTACTATTACTTTTATTATTATTACCACAATTACCGATTGTTTTCTTAAAAATACCATTAATTCTACTTTCAATTTGAAAGTAGTATCCATAGTATTTTTTGTGTTTAGCACGAAAAACTAAATATACCCTGACCACAATTGACTTCAACCTACGCGTAAATGAGCATGAGAAATTAAAGAAAAAAATTACTTTTATAGAAAACGAGATAATATACGAACCAGAGGAGCCTGTCACCGTATTACCAACATTACCACCAACCACATACGCTCCAGCTACCACAAAGGCACCATTTATAACCACAACGAAACGTGCACCAACGACAACCAAAAGACCACCACCGCAACCTGAATCGGGTTGTGCTCTGGCCTATGATCCACAATACGGCATCGGTGATCCTGAAGAAGGATATAGATTTGGTAAGACATTATTAACAATTAGAAAGTATAGTTTTTATTATTATTTATTTACTAGATGACGCAACACCGTTGCGCTAAGACTCGTTTATTCACCATACATTTTTCTGGGTAAAAAGTACGCTACGTACTCTGATTTGTATGTAGTAGGTCAAAAAATTTCAGCAAAATCGGTTTACCGCATTGGCCGTGAAGAGGTAACAGTCAGAAAGACTCATTTTTGTATTTTTAATTTAAGTACCTATAGTGTGAACAATGCAATTTATTTACAGGAACAAGGAATGACAGTCGTATAGAATACGCTAAACTACCAGGCAGACAGCTTGAAGGATTCGATTTGACTATAACGTTCAGAACCTTCGATGAGGACGGTGGATTAATTTTCTACGCAGCAGCAGAAAGAAACCCAAACCAATTCTTGGCTTTATACATGAAAAACGCAAAGGTAGGTTGTACTTCATGTATTTTTTTCGTAAGTTATTTTTTTTTAATTCACGTCAGGAGACGTCCCTTTTACAAATCTACTACTAGCTGTCCCGTTTAGTGTCTAAACACTAAACGAGACCAGATAAAGGCCAGACCACCAGCGGCTATTAACTATCATCACGTAAACGGCCAACTAACGTGCCCTATATGTGACAGAACTTTCTCGGCAAAAAGTGGATACGCCAGTCATCAAAGAGCACACCGTCGAAGAGCTGAAAATCTAAATTAATTTCAATGATTAAGCCATAAAACAGTCGCCGTAGCCGAAATCGGCTAGGAAGAACATCACATCACTAGCTGTCCCGTACTCAATTCATGGAATGTGATGTATGGGGTATGAAAAATAGATGGCCGATTTTCGGACCTACTCAATATACTCACTTTCATGAGAATATCATGAGAATAGGTCAAACCGTTTCGAGTAGTACCTAAGGGAAGAAACATTGTGACTATATCTAGAGACTATAATTTTATATATAAGATTGTCGTTTACAGCTCCACTTCAGCTTCAACTGCGGCGGAGAAACAGCATTAGTATCATCTACACAAACGTACAACGGCGCTGAGTGGCATTCAGTGACGTTGGTCAGAAACGGTGGTCATGGCAAGCTCACGGTGGACTCGGAGAGAATCGGTGAAGCCAGCGTCTCATGCTACGCACCCGCCGTGTTGGCACCCCCCTATTACTACGGAGGCTTAAGAAACATAAGTAACAGTATCAGCCAAAATTTACAGGTAGGTTTCGATCAAAATAAACTGTACATAACATGATTAATGAATGTAAACATATTTTTTCCTTGCATATGAAAAGTCGAAAATAGACAAATTTATTACCCCCCACACATGAAAAGCCAAAACAAACTACCTAACTTAACTGATAATACCAACTAACACTAAACAAACACATTTTTTCAGAACTTCTATCAACCTTTCATGGGTTGCCTAAAGGGACTTATGATGAACGGTCAATACGTCACAGATGTTTTGAACAGAGTCAACTCCCTTCGGTGCTCAGATAACGTTGAAGACGGAGTATACTTCGGGCCATCAAACAACTTGCATAGCAATTATTTGAAAGTAAGTAGTAGCTCATTGGTGTGTAAAAGTAGTAGCTCATTTTAGTAGCAGCTACCATCGCCCATGAACTCGCAACACCAAAAGAATTGCCTAGGTTGCCGGACTTTTAAGAGGGAATAGGTCTTAGTGTATCACTTTATGTTGAGTTTGATGATTGCGCTTTAACAGTATTTCAAACGTGTTTTAGCTCCAAGAAAACTTCAAAGTAGGTTACGAGATTTCAATTTCAATGGAAGTGAAGCCGCGCAATTCCACTGGACTTCTACTGAGTGTACACGGAAAGAGAGATTTCATGATTCTAGAGATGCTGGAAAACGAAGTGATCGCTAACGTCGAGAACGGAAAAGGTCCTTTCCACGCTAGCTACAAGCTTGGCGATAAGTTCTCCTTGTGCGATGGAAATTGGCACAGGATTCATGGTAATTTTTTCAAACTTTTTAATATAAAAATATTTTATTTTTAACATGCAAAGTCGATGCTATTTTCAACTGGATATGATTTTGTGTTAAAAAGTTATTTAAGGGTTTTTATTAAAGTAAAGCCTAAGGTAATTTAATATCACATTGCGACGTACAGGCTACTTTTTTGTCCTAAAAATTAGTTATTTTTATTTACTTGTAAGCTGCGAGCAACATCGGAAACAATCAGTTATACCCAATTCTTAGATCGCTACATCACACTCAGCTAAATTCTCGTAATCTTAATTATCTATATATTATTTCGCAAACGGAGTTATAAAGTACCAAGCCCTTAGAAAAACTGCGGCGTTTTTTGCTCATAACTCAAAAAGTACTTTTTGTACATAGCGGCATTT
>JAOTAV010094225.1:0-10977 GCA_026546445.1 Cyclargus thomasi | reverse complement strand
AAAAAGCCCGCTCCGCAGCGTACCTGGCTCAAATGTCCCCATCACGCTGGCCGCATTGCCGCGCTGAATGGCGAGGGCGAATAGTTATATACATATATTTGTTTTTTATTTATTATTATTTTTGTATTGTCTACCTTCGGAGACTACGCACTCGGTATGAATGTTATGTTAGAGACTGCTTACTGAAGTTGTACCCTAATATTATTGTGATAAGGTAAAATATATAACTTTTATTATACCTTTGTAAAATAAATGTGTTTGTCTCCAGAATGACGAGCCACTCGCTGGCGGTGGACAAGTGTTCCCACTGCACCACGCCGTCGGAGCGCGCCGCGCCGCAAGTCGTCACCGTCAAGGTCGGGTGTCTCCACGTCAACCCCTCAACCATGTGAGTGCCATGTGACTGTCTACAGGGCGACAAGCTACTTGCTAGCGGTGGACAAGTGTCGGAGCGCGCCGCGCCGCAAGATGTCACCGTCAAGGTCGGGTGTCTCCACGTCAACCCCTCCACTATGTTAGAGTCAAGTGACTGTTCCCTGGGTAACAAACCAGTGTTTCGTCAGCCTGTGGATATCTTGGGCTTTGTATTTGAACGAACGTCGACTGTCTCCACCTGACTGTCATTCCTATCCACCATTTGAGTTTCACGTGACCGTCCCGTGGGTGATGAGCCAGTGGTTCTTCATCTTATGTATATTTTAATGGAGGTTAAGTTAGTGGTGTTCATTATCTAGATATCTGCTAAAGCAACCACGATCCAAACTGCGTCGTCTACATTGAGCTTAATACGTTTCCAGCTCTTTGTTCAAATTTGTGAGCGGACATTAGGTCATGTCTGAAATACCGCAGAGCGCTCAGCAACTCATGAATTACTTCCGAAATAGAGACGACAGTTATATATGTACGTCCATTTTGCAAAGACTAACGAATTAATAGCCATATTATAAATGTATGTAAGCCATTTTATAAACTATGCAATTTAAATTAAATTATTGATATAGTAAACATTATTTGAAATAGGAAAAAAAGAAAAAAAGAATAATTTATAGTTTATACAAATACATAGATTATCGCAATACATTTTTTTTTCGTCGGATTCGTAATCGCAAAAACAATTTTTAACCTAAATTACCCCCGTACCCTTCTCGTACTCAAATCGCCTTTTTTTGTATTTCAATTTTGTAAATCTTCATTCTTTAGTCGATTCCATCCTGAAACTATTTCTTCCATTTTTTCAATCGTTTTAAGCGGTTCATACAAGTTAGTTAAGTTTGGTTTAGGTGTAAAAAATTGTTGAATTGTTATTCGATCGCCCGAAAAAAAAAAACAAAATAGTCGATAACAAAAGTAAAATAAGATTTTTCCTTTTCGAAATGTTTTAACCGAAAAGCAGGAATTTTGTTGGAATATCCTCCGTGAAAACTGTAAATGTGAATTCTATCGGGAAATGCATTTTCACAACCACCTACTTAGTAAAACAACGGAGCTAACAGCCGGGAGTATTGCTCAATATTTTACGTTTAAAATCAATTTTAAACCATTTAGCAGTGGTATTTTCTAGAACCGAGAGAGAATATTTAAATTTCTTATTTTATCTGTTTCGAATTATTCTTAACACGTCTTTGAAGTCTGGATTGTAAGCTATTTGATTAAGGTTTAATATACAAATGCGTTTGCATTTGTAAAGTTTCTTTGTTGATATAAAGTGTAATATTTGCTTTGTGGCATTCTTCATCTTATATTCTCTTTGAAACTTTTAATTCTACCTGTCACAGACTCTTCTTTGTCAACATATAATAAATATTAAATAATAACAAGAGGTCGCCCTGAGGTCGAAAAAAGACCATTAATATTTTAATCTATCGTGTAGAGGAGTTTTCATCTATTCTCAATTCAATTACATATTTCAATTAGGTATACAGGTCTTATTACCAAGCCAAGCAAAAAATACTAAATAGACTTTAACCATAAATAAAAGAGTATTTCGTGTACGGTCATCGTATCATGTCAAAATATTGTAGTGTGCGTAGCGTTTTATTTATTAAAAATATACAATATTTGAGCATATTTTAAAATAATAATGGTATTCCACGCTCCTCCTCCATATCAACTATAACTGAGAGAAATTTCATGCTTTTACATCTACACGTCTTTCTTAAAAAGGGGTACAAAATTTTCCGCTGGCGTAGTAATATATAGATGATCAAATATATTTCAACTTCCAACTGTAGTCGAAATCGTACTGTATGAATGGTAAAGTACGTTGACATGTTTCTACTGTATTGTAATAATAATAAAAATATCTATGGACACTTATTGTTTGTTTGTTTGAACGCGCTAATCTCAGGAACTACTGGCCAGAATTGAAAAAATATTTTTGTGTTGGTTAGTCCATTAATTGAGAAAGACTAAAGGGTATATCTCGCTACGACCAATTGGAATCGAGCAGTAATCAAAAAATGTTGATAAAACATAATTTAAAAAGTTTCACGCGGACGTAGTCGCGGGCAAATGCTAGTATACATATAATAAGTCATTCCCTCATGTTTTCATTTCAAATAAAATGACATAAAGTACACAATAAGACAATATGCACGTCAGTGCGATATAGAAAACGTGATCGAGGAGGGAAGTGGGAATACGTCAAGATTATTATGCACGTGTTGAACACAATATGTCGGCGCTAATACAAGTATTATAAATATTGTTACTAGGAAGAAAACCAAACCAAAGATTATAAAATACTTTTTACTACTAAAATGACGTCACACTACGGCGAATGGTGTTTTTGGTGGCATTTAAAATACGTGCTGATTAATCTAGATTTTTACGACTTTCTATGTTCGAAAATAATAAAATATCAATTTATTATGCTAAAATTAATGATATTCAAACGATGTACGTAAAAAAAATAGGTCAAGTAGCCTGTTATTTTATCTTTTTTAATAAAAGGTTTCCCGAACGACTTTTTAAAGACGATTATTCTCACCGGGCTAGTTACGTTGCGGTGGACATCAAGTAAGGACACAGTATTTTATAAAATAAGCGTATGAGAATGAAAAATAGATATTGTTTAAGTCTATAGCTGTCGCCTGCCTTAATCTCAAGCCTGACCCCGCAATGAATGATACTGCAACTTGTATTGACAAAACCCTAATTTTAAATTTTTGGATTATTGAACACATTTTAAGGTCTTATAATATTTCTGTTACCAACAATAATTTGTATTATTATTATAAGCCTATAGTGTCTCACTGCCGGGCACAATTATAGAAATAGTGGCCATAGATGATCAGGAAATAAATATATATCTCTTTGAAACCCTACCAGCTTTATCCAGGGGCTTTCCATACAAATGTTGTCCCCTGCAGGGACAAACGGGGAAAAACGGCCCGATATTCACAAATGTGCGAACAACTTAAATTATTAATTGCATATATTTTATGAGCACAAATAAAAACTCAAATAAAGACCTTTCTCTCATAGAACACCAGCAGTTCTTAACCGTTTATCCGTCGAACACTAAAGCTGAATACTAACTGTCGGACGCGACTTACGGACGAATTGTACATTGAAGTATGAGATCTATATGACGCAAGTCGCGGACCTGATGTGAAGGCTGTGTAGCGGAAAACATTCAGGGGGGCAATTCTTAGGATGTGAGAAAAAGTTCACACTCGAATAAAATATCAAGTGTGAACTTGAAACGAAACACAGTTTGTTGTATTCTCAGCGCTTCACACTCGAAATATTTCGTCAAAAGGATGTGTTTATTCGAGTGTGAACTTTTTCTCACATTCTGAGATTTGCCCCCCTGCACTTCCACAATTCAGTATTGTATTTATAGGCAAAATGTGAATAGTTATGTTGCCTGAAGTTACATTATTTAAAATGTGTTTTAAAAAAATGTAACATACTTAATAGTACATATGTTCATACGTGCTTCCTAGATAATCATGCAGTAATAAGACGTGTATTACGTGAGAGTATATATCGAGGAAGTAGGCTAGGCTAGGTAATGCGTAGTTTAAATACTAGGTACTCTCTAGCATCATTTTATTTATCAAACTCGTATTATTCGTAAATAATTCAAGACAGTGGTTGTGTTGGTAGCGTTTTTGCATGGGTGCATGCGCTTGCAAAATATCTTAGGCGTATAAGATATATTGCAAGCGCTTGCACCCATGTAATAGTGTTCGGTGAGGCATCAGCCTATTTCCGTACACAATCTTCATAATTTTGAAGTCGGTACCAGTCAAAAATTCAAATTTAGACAAGTCATGTAAGCTGGTACCGACTTTGAAATAATGAAGGAAATAGGCTGAATGTCTCACCGAATTCTGAAACAGGCACTATTAAAAAAATAAATATTATTTAATACTTTTTAGTTTCTTTTTTATTTTTTGTTTATCCCTTTGGAAGTCGGTTTTAATTTTTGTTATCACATCTCAAACCCTTGATTTTCAAGTCAAGAGCACCGCTGTAAACTACAAGAATCACATATTTTAACTGTAGAAATAACTATCAGATGTTTGGTTGTCTTTGTTTTTCAAAAGGGTCACGTTCTTGTCACGATTTCGGCACGTTCACGAGGCTAGTACTCCAAGAAGGTTTGAAATGAGAACTTTCTTATTAATCTTGGTTAGCCAAAACCCTAGTTTTTCAACTTGTTTACTTCGTTTACAAGCTTAAAAATTAAGCTAGTTTTGTTTACACGACACCAAAAGTACTAACCTGCTAGTTTTGTTTACACAAAACCAGAAGTATATTTTTGATCAAGGCTTGAAAATCTAGCATTTAGATATTATTTAGATGTGACGACATATTGCCAGAAATATTGCAGTTTAGTATCCGAGGTCTAAAACGGAAACGCTTTGAATATTTTCGGAATAATCGAAAAAGGAAAAACGAAGAATTCTTTTCAACCAAACAATTCGTACGTCAGTGTTAACCCATCTATACACTATAAAAGTTAATAAAATTAAATATAACATTTAAATACGAAGTACAAGTTTTACTAGAAAACAAAGGATTCCGTAAACGTACATTAATAATAAAATTATGGTTTATATTTAAGTTAGCTATGTTTTTACTGTTTGGGTATGGAATCCTAAAAGGCACTTGATAGACAGGGCAACAGTATATGCTACATTCCCAAGCAATGTCATTAATTTAGGCCCAGAGGCACCGTTAGATGAATAATGATGGTGCTCAAATGCCAATGTAACTAATATAATTAATAATTATTTGTTATATAAAAAGGACCATAGTAAGGCCCTACAGTAAACCAATAGAATGTTTTGTGTCGCCAGACGTAGCTACGAATAAAATATTAATAGAACCATTCGATACGCACACGACGGCCCTTTAGAAGACTTTCCAAAGTAATGCAGACAATGCAGCACAAAAATGACTCCAGCGTCCAGAATAATCGACTTATATAGGTACATGTTTGCCTCCGTTTTTGGAATATTGCAAACCATAATATATGTAGGTAATTAATTGTACTGTTGGTTCATGGTAAAAAATGAAAATGAAATGAAAAGACCGATGATGACTTTGTCGAAACCGGTCGTGTATCTGTTTTAAATTTGTAAAATCGAAGTGAATATTGTGGAAATAGTGCATGAAAACGTGTGTTTCATTAAAATTGATATTGCAAATCCTTCTGTGGGTAACCCAACTTCTTGTTGGTCAGCGGTTCTAAAGATCTTGTTAATAAAAGGTACTTTACTTAGCCGCTAAAAATATTTTCAACTTTTTTGATGTAATGCGAACATAGGTTTAGCCCCGTGTGAACAGTAATTCACTGATAAATCCCTTCTTGATCCAATCTATGATGAACTTAAGTAATTATGTTTTGTTTTTCCAATTTTTTAGATATTAATCTTATCTTCCATACTATATATAAAAATAATCTGCGGATATGCAATTAATTTCAAAGGTTCATTCGGGTACGCGAGTGGTGAAAGCATATGAAATGATTTTCATTATTTTGTGTATTGCAATTTCTGTAGCTCTATACTTTTACGGAACGAGAAATCATGACTACTGGAAGAATAGAGGAGTCATATATGAGGAGCCTCTTCCATTTTTCGGGAGCAACCTCAAATTCGCCATCGAAAGGAGCAGTTTCACAGAGCGCTTTATTAACTTCTACAACCGCTACCCCAGGGAGAAATACGTCGGCTACTTCCAAGGTAAAGACCCCATGCTGCTCCTCAGAGATCCGGAGATGATCAAACTCGTTCTGATCACCGACTCGCGCTACTTCCACCACAGAGGTCTCCGGCCGCACGCGGAAATCACCGAGCCCCTGTTGAAAAACTTGTTCATAGCCGATGGAGATCTGTGGAAGTTGAGTCGCATCAAGATGACCCCCGCGTTTACGTCCAACAAGCTCAAAGCCATGTTCCCGACTATAGTTGTCCAAGCGGAGAAACTTATCGGTGTAGTCGAGGACAGTATTGAAAGGGGTAGCAGAGAAATAGACGTTCGAGAGTTGATGGCGCGTTACACTACCGATTTTATCGGCGTTTGTGGTTTCGGAATCAACGTCGACTCGCTGCAAGAGGACGCCAACGAGTTCCGTAAGCTCGGAAAACGCATATTCACCAGAAAACTGAGAGATATCGTTATCGGTGTGTTGAAAATTACATCACCGAATTTTTTTAAGCGCTTGCACATCATGGCTCCCGATATTACCATCCCTACGGTCAGTTTGGTCAAGTCTATAATGAAGCAAAGAAATTATATCCCTTCGGGAAGAAACGACTTCGTCGATTTTATGTTGGAAGTGAGGCAGAAGGGAGACATCGTCGGAGAATCGATCGAAGAGGTGAACGAGGATGGGACACCTAAAATTGTGCGACTAGAAGTAGACGACGAGCTTATAGCGGCGCAGGTGTTTGCGTTTTTCGCAGCCGGATTTGAAACGTCTTCTTCTACTAGCAGCTTCCTTCTTCATTTGCTAGCATACCATCCGGAGGAACAGGCCAAGTGTCAAAAAGAGGTCGATGATGTACTGGAAAAATATGACGGAAAACTCTGCTATGATGCTGTTAAAGATATGAAATATTTAGAAATGGCGTTCAAGTAAGTATCAGTTTTTCTTTTTAGTTTTTCACCAGATACTATAAGTAGAACATTAAGGGCTTGTTTTACTGCTTCCTGATAAGTCAGAGAGGCTATCCACAACTGCATGGACAGAATCTCCATACTTCAACCGTCAAATAAGTTGGGGATAGCCTATACGACAAGGTTCCTTAATCTTCCTTTGAAGATTTTTATCAAGTTGTATAAAACTGACCCAAATTTCAATTTCAGAGAGAGTATGCGTATATTCCCACCGATTGGCTTCATCACACGGAAATGTACACATAAGTACACATTTCCTGGAACAGGTCTTACACTCGAAAAGGGGACTGGTGTGTTTATATCCACTCAAGCTTTGCAGAACGATGAGCTGTACTTTAAGAGTCCAGAAGAATTCATGCCGGAGAGGTTCCATCCAGAGAACTCTACCACTATCGAGAAATTCTCTTTCCTACCGTTTGGCGATGGTCCCCGAGCTTGCATAGGTAACTTCTAATGATTTCTTTCTTATTTGTTTATCAGACAATTTATTGAATAACTTACAATTTGATTATATTTAGATATAGCTAGAAAGTAAGCTTAGGTTTGAATAGGATATCTAATCTAACTTTAAAGAATCGACATATAGAATTTTAGTCTATTATACAAAAATAAGTCGGGTTTTCCTTCCTTTTGCTATAACTCCAGAACGCACGAACCGATTTTCACGGTGTTGCATTCGTTGGAAAGGTCTCGGGGCTCCGTAAGGTTTGTAGCAAAAACATTTTTAGGAAAATTTTCAAGATAATGGAGTCGCGGGCCAGAGCTAATATATGTATTATAATTGTATAGGTCGCTTTTTATGTAATATCAAAAGCAACATCATCTGCTCCGGCGGTCAGTTTATGACAATTCGATTAGCCGAGATCTAGGCTGGATATAGCTAACACAACTAAAATAAGCCGGTTCACCATTCGCTTTTGAACCAGTTTTTTTCCATCGATGGTACTATATTTAACCTTTTTCAAGGGAGGGTGAGTTTGACTTGTTGCCTGTTGACGAACCTACATCATGTAGTTGGAATATGCCAATTCCATATAAGTCGAGTCAGTCGAAAGTTTGACCTCACGAACCAAATTACTAAGGTCCGTAAATACTAAGGTCCGAATGTTCCAAAATATATGTTGGTCAGGCATTAGACACAAGTACGTCACGCAAATTTCACGATTTTTAGACCCCCTCCCAGCACCCCCTCACAAGTACTCACATTTCTGATAACAATATTGTGAAGTTATAAATTTTCATATTTAACATCTAAAAATTGCAACCAGCCCAATATTTTAAATTTCGACATTACAACATTTGTAATGTGATGTCACAAATCTACGGTTCCACCTACACCATGTCACACTTCGTCTACCCCCTACACCCCCCTTTACGTGTGACGAACTTTATGGATGGTCCCTTCCTAAGCATTTTTGTTTACCAGCTGTTCTAAAATCTATGTACTTCCAGGTGAACGGATGGGTCAGATGCAGGCGCTGGCGGGCGTGGCGACGATGCTTAGTCGGTTCAACGTCACGCCGTCACCACGGACCCGGCGCACACCCAGGATAGATCCCACTTCGGCCGTCGTGTCCAGTGTCACAGACGGTATGCCGTTACTGCTGAGTAAGAGAGTGTGATGAACTCATGACTAGGAACATAACCAAGTTATGTAACATTAACATGTAGAAAAAGGTCCTCGACTGGGCCGCCTAGTTTAAGGACGTTCCCGTTTTAAGGAAATTATTCGCTGGCTGCGTGCCAATGCGGCGGCCCAAACGGTTAAGTCGGAAGCGATTATCATTTACGAAAAAAAAAACATATTCGAACGACGACTAGATTACGCGACTTTTTGTTCGACAATGTCAATCCCTAATGTCTGGTTTACACGTATTAAGCAGATAAGTAGGTAACTAAATTTTAACTTAACTTTCAGTTATTACTTGCAAGTAAACACAAATTTGAGTAGCAAGTGGCAAGTTAAGTCACTTAAAATTAAGTAATTATGTTGTAATTTGGTTAACTGCTTATCTACTTAATACGTGTAAACCAGACAATTCATAAACCCGCCAAGTGAATTTCGTAAACGATAATCGCTTGCCGCTTGTCTAGGGAGGCAGATCAAATAAAACGTAGCTATTTGAAATGTCAAATGGCGGCTGCCTTGCGAAAAGCAAAAACAAATTATTTAAAAGTTGAGAAAATGATAATCTGTCTGCCGCTGGCCACCGAGTAGTCCTTTTTTGCCACCGTGCGCACTGTGTGCACCTACATTTCACCCAGCGAATAACAGCTAATATCTGCGGGAAAACTTTGGAACCCAAATGAAGTTTTGCAACTTAATGTTACAATTTGATTTATATTTGCTTTTTCAGCAATGTCTAAAGTTTTTGCTCACGTAAAAGATGAGAAACAAATAGGTATGTAATCAAAGATTTATGTTAACATAATATGTTGAAATTGTAAATAAACTACGCTGGTTTAGTCACGTTTCAGTGCATAGGTTAGCGCCTTGGTGCCGAGTTGAAGATTGGGTTACCCTTAGTTGTGACTTACGCGGAAATGGCTGTGACATACACTCAGAAGGCCTAAATATGTCTTAATAGCAATATTGCAAAGGAATTGCTCAGCAATTTATGTTGGCACATTTTGCTAAAAATCGAATAGCTTTGATAAAATAGTTTACTTCAAAATTATTTTAAATAGATTGTGAAATTATCAAATTAATAATATAAATATTGTTTTGCATAATTAGTAATTATTTGCAAGAATGACAAAATATTTTCTCTTACCTTTCTTTTGCTAAGTGTTTTTTTTCAGGCCGATAGACATGAGGAATTTTTAAGGGTTTCGCTTTTTGCCATTTTGGCTAAATTGAATTTTGAATTTTGTAATTCTGGCGAAATGCAGGAACGGCTAAACCGATTTTCCTAATTCTAGTCTTGTGATGTCCTGAAAAGGTAGTGACAGAGTCCACGGGGTTACCAAGTAATATTATAATTTATTATTATGTATTAAAGAAAAAATAAACTTGTAGTCTGTTACCAATTCATACTGAACCGGCACTAAACATTGTCTGTGTATACTATCGTCGTAAGGAAAAGGGTGTATCTAACATTTTTTGAAAATTGATCTATAGAGTGATTTTGAATCAGTTAAAAATACTAGTCATTTTTTTTATTTAAAAAAAAAAATATGCACCATTTTCTATTATGACAGCAGTAACTGCAGCATATCGATTATTATTTAAATCTATTTTATTATTTATATTGATTAATTTTAAGACTGAATTAGGTATTAAGATTTAATAAATAAATTTTAAAAAATGTTGTCTCCCGTTTTTATTTTAATTAAGTATTGTTATGCCCAATTGAGCGTCATTAATATGTTCATTTCCTACAGAAGTAGATATGATTACTATCATAATTCAGGTACCATCTTTTATGACGACCTCTGTGGCTCAATTAGTAAGCGCCTTGGGTTAAGGGCCTTGTGAAAGCGAATGACCTTGAGCATCCGAGTGTTTCCACACCCCCTCTCGTACCGTATGTAGTCGGAGTACACAAAACCACGAAGTAATTTTAACAGAAATAACGCCATTTAGTCAAAGTACACCACAGTACACACAACCACGTAATAATTTCTTAGATACAAACCACACGCGAATATTATTAAATACACATATTTTTTTTAAGGGGTATATATACTTAGACTTTTATTTATATTTATGTTACGATGTTTATAATTTTTTTTTCCTTATATTATACCAAATATTATTTACATCAAAATTTAAGGCTATAAACTATAATAAATTATAAACTAAAAAAAATAATATTCTTAAGATAAATGCTGCGGGCA
>JAOTAV010094224.1:0-10977 GCA_026546445.1 Cyclargus thomasi | reverse complement strand
AAATCTGATTTTGAGTTATGAATGCAGTCTTATTCTTTAACATCTAAAGAATAAGACTTCATTCATCACTCAAAATCTGAATTTTGGTTAATAGCGTCCATTTTAGCGTGATTTTAACAAAAAATTAGATTTTGAGTTATGAATGCAGTCTTATTCTTTAACATCTAAAGAATAAGACTTCATTCATCACTCAAAATCTGATTTTTTGTTAATAGCGTCCATTTTAGCGTGATTTTAACAAAAAATCTGATTTTGAGTTATGAATGCAGTCTTATTCTTTAACATCTAAAGAATAAGACTTCATTCATCACTCAAAATCAGATTTTTTTGTTGGATATCACACAAATGCTTAATAACGTCGAAACGTGAACTGATCCTAATATAACTTTTATTACTATAAAAGTCTAACTGGACACATAATTTTATACAAATTTCGACATTTCATAAGAAGTTTTGTGCCAACGTACGGCAAATGGAGTATCATTGACCTGCACAAACTTCAACATTTCACTGTACGTTCCGTAATTCGAAACATCGGTCTATATTTACAATGATTTGCGTTAAAAAAATCTCCGTCATTCATAAAAATATTGAAACAGCGTTTTAACTAATTGATTCGTTGTCCTGTTCTGGAATATTATAAAGGTCACACGAGAGAAAGTGACAGCGAATCTTTATTAGACACTGTTTAAATATTTCCATGATGAGTATATGTTTTTATCGCTATCCGAAATTACTGTTGTTTTCACGTACAAATATTATAAGATATACTGCTGTTAAACAGAATAAGTACCTTAATGTTATAAGTCTTATTCCTACATTCCAGGTCAACTGTTATAGTGTTGATGATGATGAATCGGAGCAATTACTCGTACTTAGATAGGATTTCCAATGATGTCATGTTGACGATCGTCATCAAAATATCACTGCCATATATAAAATGACAATTGTCTTGTATTCTTTAGTTAGCATTCCGATCCTCGCTGCCAGCAGCCGCGACAAATAAAATCAAATAATTTGCCACCTTATTACATAAGCATTCCGGCTGTCCACGATGCTGCATTGTAGTGGTGTATAACAAATGAAAGCTTACATCATAAAGTAGCGTTTCATATTGCGTGTCACGGCTACCTGTCGCGTTGATCGGAATTGTACCTTTAAGGTCTGTACTCGTTGAATACATTTTTTTCTTTTTTACTTTTTAGCTACATTTTAGTGTTAATAAATCTGAAACAGTTGACGCAGTATTCATGTAAAAATGTGTTCACTGAGTATAATAATATTATGTTTTATTAAAAAATATATTGAGACCAAATTCGAAAGTTTTAGATAATTTTGACCAAAGGAAAGATTACAAGAAAATTGTCATAAATTTTAAAAGTTTAACGGTAAGCTAAATTAGGTGTTAGGTACATAAGTATTTGAGAATGGGTGTCTAGTATTGTGCACTTGGTATATGCAGTGTAAATGTTGTCAAAATGTTTCTAATCACACAAGTATGTTTGTTTAGTAACAGCTGAAGTATAACTAATTATTTTTTGCATCGTTAAATAACTTTTTCTAGCAATCTTGTTTCCTTTTTTAACTTGCGAAAAAAAAACTAAAATAGTGTATAGACGCCTTAATAGTTTTTTTGGCATATTGTGTGATTAAAAACGAATGCTTTAGTCTAATTGTGTGTTATGCCTAATGTGAGTTAGAGCGAGATGGAAATATTTGATTCTCTAAGTTAGACGGAGAAGGAAAGTCCGACTGAAAGTAAATTTAGGGCGAAGGCCGGAAACTGTATAAGTAGCGTAAGGACTTATAATTTTTAAACTGTTTATATAGATAAAATATTCAATTCATTGAAATAAACTGATAAATTGATTCATTTGTTTCATTTATTAATATTTTTTAAAGTAAAATATAAATAAAACTGGCCAAGTGCGAGTTGGAGTGGCGCACGAAAAGTTCCGCACCAGTAGACAGCAAAATATTTGATAACTAGTTCTGAAATTTGAACAGTTATAAGTCTGTTGCGGTACCCACATTAAGCATAATAATCCTTTACCGCGCTATCGAAGTTTTTGAAACACGGCGGTATATATACGACAGCTGAAATGTGTCACGTGGGCTTCGGCCTGACCGAGTATAACACCTCGCCCGGTCGGAAGATCTTCCTTTGGCCACCACGTTCCATCCCACAAGTCTATCATGTCATGCTAGCGATAGCACGATGAAGAGATACTGCAGCGCCATCTAGTATAAAAAAGGAAGGAACAGACAAAAACACGTTTTTCTATGAGAGTCCTTCTTAAACACTTAAATTTGTTTCCACTATAACTGCAACAGAAATACACATTAAGTAAAAAAATCAACTTTATCTATTACCGTTCTTGAGATACTTCCTGGCGATCTATCTCCAGGCTGTATATCCAGATGAACACACATCGAAGTCTTAGTTATAAAGTCCCGGTTTTACCCTTCAAGTACGAAACCCTAAAAAGGATGTTTTTTTCTGAGTCAAGAGGTGGTAAGTGAGCTTAAAAGTTTAAGTAACCCAGAAAAAACATCTTTATATTCAAAGCTTACAGGATACTTATAAACTTCGGCATTTAAGTAAAAACTATTGTTTATTGAAGCGAGTACTAACCATTTCAGGCAATGATCTGTAAAAACTGTACGTCCTCTAAGCCGAGGATTTGCCAGAGCCTGGCATCTGGCACGCTGCCAGGGCTGGCACTTTGCCAATTCTGGCACGGGCGGCTTGCCAGACACTAACTTTGCGGGACAAGTAAATGAATCCGCGAACCAAACAATATACTTTAGAGAAAGCCTTTAGTAGCTTTTGAAATAATAACCTTTTAATAATGTATCATAGCCTTCATAATTTTCCTAATCAATTTTAAATTCTGCTTTAAGCGATATAACGCAAATTAAAACTGAAGTATTTTTAAAATTTTTGCTTTTATTCATAAAAAAAATTAAGTAGGTAAGTAAGCATTTACTTATGTAACAAAAGTATATAGTTATAATACTTAAGTGTGTTTTTGTTAAAGTTCCATACCCAAAGGGTAAAAATGGGATCCTATTACTAAGACTTCGATGTCTGTCAATCCGTCTGTCTGTCTATATGTCTACCTCCAGGCTGTATCTCAAGAACGGTAATAGCTAGAGAGTTGGATTTTTTACTGAATATGTATTTCTGTTGCCGCTATAACAAATACTAAAAAAAAATAATGTTTAAAGGGACCTCTCATACAAAAAACATGTTTTATGCCAGTTTTTCGTTTTTTAAAACTAGATGGCACTACAAGTACCTTTAGAGCGCGCTGTCGCTAGCATGTCATAATCGGTTGTAATAATTCAACAGGAAGTTCAAAAACTTTCTTAATAAGTTTTCTCAATTTTCTACCCTCTACTAGTTCGGATCCCTTTATGCGTGAGTCCAACTGTCACTTCGCCGGTTTTGTTACTTATACAGAGCTAACTACGAAAGTAGGAGCTAAAAAAATGTCTAAGTGCTCCAGCAACCAGTTTACCCTTACAAATAAAAAAATAGTGTAATTATAAAAATAATAATTAATAAAAATAGGAAATAAAAAAATAATTAAATAAAAGAAAATTATTCTCCCTTAAGTATATCACTTACTTTCTGTATAGTGGTTAGGTACATTCAGTATCTAACCACTGTGTTAGTGCCTCAGAATTCATTTAATACCATCAAAAACACAATTAAAATATTATTTAGTGATGGTTATCCTCTGTACACAATAATTAGCGTGGTTGTGGTTACATACATGTTCTATCGTTCTAAGGGGGCTTTCACACGAGCGCTAATGACGTTTTCGTGCAGTGTTTTTGCGAGAATGCGACACTTATGTAAATTGTAAAAAGTTCGCGTGCCGTTTAATTGTGATTAATATTACGGCACCTCGTATGATTTGTGAATAATGTTTCCAGGTAACCCGCTGAAATTGCTGCATAATATTTACTTTCATTTTGATTTTGCGACTTTGAAATCTTTGGAGCGAAATTAAAAATGATAGAGGTTAACTTATTAACTTACTCGGCCTCGTTATGTCAAACCCAACCGATTACGACTTGCATTGAATTGATAGCTTTGACCAAATCACGTAGCCCTTCAATTTCGTCGGTGGTAATTATTAATTTAGAGTAGAAAAAGCCAGAGCATTGATAAGAATACTGCAAGCCTCAGGTAGCTTAGAATGGGTTAGAAATAGAAGACCTGGTTGGATTTGTCATTTGGACAACATATATTTATGTTTTCACCCGACTGCACTAGGACGGTTATGTTTTTCGAGATTATATATGTAAGTATGTGTAGTGTATTGACTTACTGAGATTTATAATAAATGATATTGACTCCCGTACTCGTGGTAGGTTTGGCTTGTACTTGAATGACACTGGTATTACCACAGGGTGGGGATAGTATGGCGTCCCCAGTTTGCTACCATTACAATTCAGACCACGGTCCGAGACGGTGCCCAGACAGTGATAGTGAAGTTGTTTTATTAATTGAACCTGTGTCCAATTTCTTGGACACTACAGTATGTAATATGTATGTATAATTGTTCGGCACGCCCTGCAGCCTAAACGGCTCGATGGATTTCAAAGTATGAGATATCGTTAGATTCGTCTTGATAGCGCAAGTGTTACTGGGTACTTTAAAAAAATAAAAATGGCTGATATTGAAGGCAAAATTGTGAGGTTTAAAAAATTTTTTTACGCCCATTAAGGTCGAGTAGGGTATCAAAATGAATTGCTTTAAATAGCCATCCATCCAAATATAAATTCTTTTTTTAAGTTGCAATGGTTCCTGCAGTCGGGATTTATGTTTATGGACATTTAGCTTGTTTATAAAAAGAACGGGACACATTATTTAGGACAACGAAAACAAAGAGAAGAGATATAACGAATTAATAAATTGGGGAATATGGGGCAAGGAAGGTGTTAGCCCGATTAACGCACTCACTCTGCAAAAAGTGTTGTTTGTTGAAACTCACACATATCCACGGGTAAGAGCTAGTTCACCATACGTATGGAAATATCAAAAGATCTGAAATTGAAATGGAAGTGATGGAGACCGCATTAAGGCAGAGTGTGACGCGGGTGCAACGAATACTAATATGAATCTCAGGAAAATAGGATAATAACAGAATTTCGCTGTGTTTCGTCCAGTGAGTGAGTTAACCTCATTGTCTATTTCTTATAGCCTATCCCTTCATAAAAAGCCCAGCAACGCACACATGAATCTTCTGAGGTTACCATTGTCCATGATCGACGGTAGTTAATTTCCATCAGGTAACCCGTCTGCTTGCCACGTAATTTCATAAAAAAGTTGACGGGCGTGCAGTGAAGAATTTACATTTTTTTAGTGTATATGCCACTTTATTTCTATAGTATGGCCACTATAAGATGAACCATGTATTATTTATACTAGCAACCAACAATTATTCCGATAGTTTTGTTTTCTGTCTCATTTTGATTATAGCAAATAAATTATACTTCGAATTATATACAATGTGTTTTATTCGTAACAAACAACACGCTGTCCTAATAAATCTTAATAAGTATAACAACTTTACTTTTTACAAAAACTTATATAAATGATCAATATCTTCTTCGCCACTTTTGTGATTTGATTTATGACTTTATTGTGATACATCTACAGAATTTTTGAATGGATATTTTTTTTCTAGGTTCAACTATTATTTATTATTTATAGGTTTATAACATCTAATCATTACAATTCAAATATTTATTGCCTTTAACCCGTATAGGAGTTGCGTAGACAATATAAACTTAAAGTTCTCTTTTTTTATAAAGGTTAATTAGTCACAAAAGGAATACAAACATCAGTATAGGTATTAGGTAAGGGAAAGGGATTTAGGAAAAATAAAACTTAACTTAATGGGTTAAAGCTCACAATTGTACAAAAGCTTAAATCGAGGTCTCGGAGCGACTAGTACCAGAATAGCGCTTAAGCGCGATTTTAAACGGAAACTGTAATTTTTTATAATGTTTAATCGAATTCGGCATTAGATAATAAAATATATATATCCACAGCCGAACACATAACCTCCTCGTTATTGGAAGTCGGTTACTTACAGATTATGTTCAAATGATACATCATAACGCTAATAACGCTAATGAAATATATATGTAAGAACCATTTTACCAAACTAATACGGAGAGACATTTACTTCATGGAAAAACCAATACGTGAAGTATTATAATTTTAGATAATAGCAAACGATAGTTTGAATTTGACACGCTTAGCGCTATCTGTTTTCAGACCTTAGAACTAATTAACGTCAAAAAATGCAATATTTGATTTAAACAACTAATGCTACAGTATAATAATTCGATTAATCTCGCATATCGAGAGGCGATGTCAATTCGGATTTATTTATGATTTTTACGGAAAGCTAATCCCGAATAAATTAAATCACATAGCGATACACTTTCGGGATGGGAGCTAAAATTAAACGGACATCCTCCATGAAGTCCGTTTAATTTTGGACAGGAGAAAAAATACAGTGAGATAAAAATATCGTTTAATTTTTTTTAGCTATGGATTATGGAAATACTAATACATATTATTTTGAGAGTGAAATTGATAATTCTTATGAGTGAAACAGTTTAAAATAAAGTGAGATACATACTTTTCTATAAGTAACAATTTTTCTATAAGTATGGAAAACCATAAAAAATGATTTACTGGCGATCTTAGACAGAGGTACTTAATATTTTACTGATTTTTAACCGACTTCCAAAAGGAGGAAGTTTCTCAATTCGACCGTACATATGTTCTTTTTAACATATTATATGTACTAGTTAAAAAAACATATTCTTATTCTATATCATCCGCTAGCTTTTGCTCGAGGCTTCGCTTGCTTTTAACATAAAAAGATTTAGATAAACACTTTCATCATCTATTTTGACCCCTAGTGGGTTTATTACAATCCTTTCTTAACGGATGGCGACGTCATAACATACCGAGAACGTTCATTGCCTAGTGGGTAAGACCTTTGGTTTGCACTCGAGAGGGTGCAGGTTCGAACCCCGGTGGAGGCGTATACTAATGAGACATTTTCCGGTCTCAAGTACATAATACGGATGATCATTGCCATGGGTGAGCCATGCTTCGGCACGACTGGGCCGGCATGACCGGAGTGATACCACGGCCTTACAGAAAACTGGTGTGTAACGGCGTTATGCTGTGTTTCATCGAGTAAGTGAGTTTACCCAGTGGCCTAAGTTCCCTCATTCCCCTCTCCCTATTCCCTCATAAAGGCAGGCAACGCACTTGTGACTCTTCGAATGTTACGAGGGTCTAGGGCAACGGCATTTGCTTTCCATCTGGTAACCCGTCCGCTCGCTTGCCCCCTAAATATCATTAAAAAAACCTTTTAGCCTGATCCCACCAGTGGTTTTAGTTTTACACTGATAGATCACTATTCACTTTGTCAATCAGTCAGTCAGTCAGTTTCCTTTGAGCTTAGCAGCTACGTTAAGATTTCACTAAAATTAAAAAAAGGGGAGCCCAAGAGGGGAATTTTGAATTTACTGGAGCGCGTCAAACTAAGCCAGTGTAGGCTTTCTACATGTCTCTGGTTATCATGGTAAATCAGATTTCTTAGTTAGTTTGGTTACAAAAAAAGTTATTTTTAAGTACCGAAATGTCAATAAAACCATTAGATTTAGATAGGGTCGTTAAAAATACGCTGAAATCACATATAAAGCACAGATGATTTAAATTTTAAGTAAGCCTTTAATAACATTGATCAAGAAAGCCTCACATTTTCGTAACCAAGCTTCCCAGGTATTATTCTATGTCACACTCAACTAAATGCTTAAGGCCTTGCTGTCTTTATAACCTTAAAATCGGTGTAGCGTTCCACCGCTTGAATAAAAAAATGCCCTTATTTTTTTTTAACGTTTTACCTAATCATAAAACCTACTAGGTCTCTACGACGCTCGAGTCACTACAAAATGTCACTTCCACCTCCCCGACTATAAACACCAAACATTTATAACGTCTGAACAACATTTCTTTAGCCTTAATGCCTCACAACCGCCAACATTTTCAAAAGTTTCCGCAATATATTCGTTAGGTGAAAGGTCTAAACTTAAATATTACCGAACCCAACACACTGATCTTCATCTATCGACCCTTAACTTACTTAAATATAAAAGTTATCGGAGGTGTAAATACCAATACGATAAACTCAAATAGGCTGGCTTATATAAGCTGTAATAGTGTAACATAAGCACAAAAAAGAGTCTAGCCGTAGGAGATCCATGCTTCGGCAAGAATGGGCTGGCTCGACCGGAGTGATGCCACGGCCTCACAGAAAACTGAAACAGCGTTGTACTGTGTTTCCTTCAGTGAGTGAGTTTACCGGTTGCCCAACTTCCACATACCAGAGGGAAAGGGGATAACCCTATTCCCATTCCTATTACCTTATAAAAAGGCCCGAAATGCACTTGCAACTCTTCGGATGTCACGAGTGTCCATGGGCGACGGCAGTTGCTTTCCATCAGGTAACCCTGCTCGCACGCTAAAGGTCTGCTAGCACGCTTGCCCCCTAAATAGCATAAAAAAGCAACATATCTTCTGAAATGGTCTTTGAGTGAATCTCGCAAGAAATTAATATATTATGTTTTCTTGCGAGATTTTCATGTCAGTTACAGAAATCTCGTATTCACTCTTCAATAACGTACCGTTATACTCTTCCGTTTCTTCTTAATATGTTACCATATCTTCCTTCTCTTCTTTGGTATCCAATCACAACAATACAATTGGTACGATATCAACCAATGCAAGCGCCGCCCCCGCGGGCCAAGGAGGGCCGCAAGGCTGGAAATCCTCAACCGGACAAGGGCGAGAGCAGGAGGTGCGGTGAGGAGGGCTTCGTACTGGTGGAGAGGAAGAAGAAGAAGCCCACCATTCGCAACCGCAACCTCCGGTGTCTCCGGCGCGAGGTACCCGCGACGCCGCTCTACGTGTCGCGCCTGCATTGGTCCATGACGGTTGAGGACGTCGTAAACTACATCCGCGAGAAGACCACATACACCATGAGGGTGGAGCGTCTGCACTCTCGACACAAAGTGAACTTTAGCTTCTTTCAGGTGAGAGTGCCGACTCCATTTTTGTCCACCGCCGAGGCGGAGGAGTTTAGGCCGTAGGGCGTAGTTTACCGAAATTCCTTGGGGAGGCTCCATGGAATGCAGCGAGGATCACATCGCGGAAAGACAATATACGTGATAAAGTGTGGTGTGTTTGTGGGTGTGTGATAATAAATATTAGGGTAAAATTGTTAGGTGTGCATCCGTTGTCTGATTGCTATAACACAAGTTCAACTTAGCATGGGATTAGACGACGTGATGTACGCTGCATTATTTATACTATTGTATATTATTGTGTGTTTAATGAAGAATTTTAATTTGAAAAAATTTGAATGAATGTTATTTCTGTCTGTTACTTCTTTATTCTTTAATCGAATCAGATAGAAATAATCTCTGCAATTTGTTTTCAGGAAAGATACAAATTTAGGTGGAACAATTTAATTTGTAAAAGATAAAAAGTATAAGTTTTAGCAAGTGTAAGTTATTTCAGCAAGTGTAATCAAAGTTGGTTACACTTGATGAAACTTGAGTACTTTATTAAGTTTAATTAAGCTTAGCCTTCTAGCTTTAAAACCCCAGGAAAGATTTACCTATATTAGAAAATGATTACTACGTTCATGGGTCATCTAACAAAGAAAATTATCTGGAAGTGTTTTAAAACCAATTTCAATTCTAACCGCCTGCTTTACCACTCCTGATAAGTGCCGTATAGATTATTCACTATTTATCTGACTGGAAAAGTATGTAGAATCTGTCAAATAAGTTGTGTTTAGCCTACCCGACACCTATCAAGATGCGGTGCAACGTTATAAAAAATCGAAACATTTGAATGCAAAACCCAACATGAAGCAGGCAACAGCAGCAGATATATATTCTTGGCGAAAAAGTAATAAAAATGTAACAAACATCTCGACAAATATACGAGACGTGTGATCCCCACTTGTACCGGATCCGCGGATTACCGCCCTCGAGCACCCTCCGCCCGCCCTTCACGCCGCCCAGTCGCCCAGCATCACGCCTAACCACGATAATCACACTCTTAATATCTGAATACCTATCTCTGGTTTCATTACAACTTAGGTGAAGGCTACGATCGTGTTACTAAGGTGTCTGAGACTCCAGAAATTGATTTTGTTTCAAAGCCGATAAAATAGATTTATTATATTTCTACTATTTATAAATATCACACAAATAAATATGTCTTTGTTAAAATTCAATTTTTATTCCTAGTAATATTATAAATGGGGGTAGATTGTTTTTTGTTTATCCTCCCTTTACAAATAGATTTTTTGGCATATTCTTAGTTGAAAGCCCGGTGAGTGACATAGGCTACTGCTATATTTACGCGATGGAAGCAGCGGTTACAGGGGGCTAATGTCCTGTTTACACGTATTAAGTTGATAAGTAGATAACTAAATTTAAAGTTATTATATAGTAGCAAATGGCAAATTAAGTCACAGTTATAATTAAGTTAAAATTCAGATCAGACATTAGCGAAGACCTAAACGTTTTCTCTTCTTTGTAGAATCGCCAACAAAAATTTATTGGAATTACATAAGCGTTCGTTATGTTTTAAGCCGTAACGAACGCTTGTGAGCCGATGCTACGAAAAATCGAAAACGTTTAGATCTTGGCTAGCCCCTTGGTTAGTTCTACAGATGTAATCTAATAACAACTAGGCACTAAAGGAAGTGAGCACGTTAAGTTACCGCAGGATCCTACTGTAGGAAGACATCAACGCGCGTCGCGGTATGTCAGCAAAAATAATAGGGAATATGCATGATTTTTTATTATTTAATTAAATAAATCTTACGTTATTGAAAAACGATGTAGTCCAAT
>JAOTAV010094223.1:0-10978 GCA_026546445.1 Cyclargus thomasi | reverse complement strand
CATTAGAAACAAAGGTAAGCCAGTAGTAGGTATTGTAGTCAAAAAGTGTACTTAAACTACTAACTAGCACTAGTTTTTATCATCAATTTTTTTTTCAGCAACACATTTCGATAAAAAGACAGTACACGAAATAAAATAATATTAATATAACCAAGTCTACAACTCAACATCAACAATAAACAAATCAAATGTGAATTATGAAATGTCAACACAAATGTAAATTTCAAAATAACCATATTAATTTAAAACGTTAGTATATTAATTGCCAGTGGAATTAACCAGCGACTTTACATTTTTGGCGGGCTACACAGTCGATTTTGTGTCATCTTCTATCCTTATCGCTTCTCGCTGATTAGAAAGAGAGAAAAGCTTGATTCGTGAAGTTAGTCACAGTCGAGCTTTCTGCTGTCGTAGATATCTCGAACTACATCCGTTATAGTTTATACTGTAACGATAATAGTTAAAGTCAGCACAACTCATGGTACGGAATATGTAGTAAACTGTTCTATACTCGTTTATACTTATACTGCTGTAGCTACGTTACACGATTTAACTATGCAAACATGGTACAGAGCTAAGTGCGGATACTATGTATTTGTAAAAACCAATTCTACTAATTGAACGCCTAAAAGAAACGAAAGTATTGTAGAAACGCTAATAGAAACGTGTGATCGATTTCTACTGATGCTAGAACGTTTGTACATTAGCATGTGTCTTGTCGTATGAACATAGTATGCCAGCACTAGACATTTCAGTGTAAGAGCAGTGAACTCTACACCATACTCGACTTAGTTCACAATTCCCTGTTAACTTGATACTATTTCAAAACAACCGAGCTCTAGATATGTCACCCGATGTCTCCGCGCTCCAGCTCTAGGTGTCCATCTCGGAGTGGAGACAGTAAGTCGGTCAGTGGGGCGGATTGGCACAGAATAGGCGGACGCTGACAGGCGGTCGTCTTCCGCGTGCTGCTGCCTGCTGCCTGCTCGCCGACAGTCAATCACATACTTACTGACGGGCAGTCCGCGGTCCAAACAGACCTAGTGTCGATCACGTTCAAGGGATCTGCTCTACAATGTTACTCACTAAAACCTTAACGGTGTTCCTGCGTTTTGATTTACGCGAAATACGCACAAATGACATGTTAAATAGCATCCAGGAATAATTTATAATTTTATTAGATGAATTCAATTTAGTATAAAAATATTCGCGGCAAAATGATTCTAAAATATTTTAGTTTTGACAAAGACAAAAAAAAACACAAAACAAGAAAATCAAAACCGTTATGTAAACCTTCGAGAACACGCAGACTCAACAAGTTTACATAACAGTCATTTAATGGGGCATGACACAACCCGAGAACTATCATCCTAATGATCTTTAATAATTAAGAAGTAGATTAAATTAATTAATTAATTATTTAAATCAATCGTTAAGGAGCACTCATTTGACTCGCAAACGACGCGACGGAGGGGGCGGGGGCGGTGAGGGGAGAAGGGACGAGTGAAAGCGATCCTATTACAACAACATTAATATAATTTATTAAATGTGTTTATTAAGGAGGGTCAGCAGTTATCGGCGACAAGTGTCCGGGGAGCCCCAGCCTGCCCTGCCCCAGCTGCGCGGAGACAAAGCGCGGTGTAATGAATAGCCCCTCATTACGAGACATTGTCACCCCCTCCGCGGCTCGTCCACGCGCGTGGCGCGATTGTCTGCGTTTTTTTGGTCAAGTGGATTTTCTGCACGTGCGGCGTCGCACGCGGCATAATAGCTTTCATTACGGCGTCGTCTTTTGTTCTCCGACGATTCACTTTTAATGTAATTAAATTATCCTCATTTGTATGATCCAAAATGACAGCGACGTCACTCCCGGTTATAAAAATGAGGATAATGACTTTGTGTACCGATATAAAGAATCGCGGTCGACCACGTATTTCGAGGCCTATTTCAATATATATTTTTTTATTTGTAATCACTTGATGTAAATATTTACAAAGGCGGGCTTAATGCCTTGTGGCATTCTCTACCAGCCAACCTGAGGGAGATGATGAGAAAATAGAGTAGGTGCATTCCTATAAAACAAACATAATGCTTGAACGTAATTAATAAATTGTATTACAATAAACCTACATAAACAATAAGCTCATACTTTTCTATACATATTATACTTTTATAATATCATAATACTATACCTACTTATATATAATTACATTTCATTCAACTCTTTAATAATTTAACTTTAAAGAGTCGTCTACGGCGACGCAAGCAATCGAAACCGGACTTCGAAAACCTCGTAAGGTCAGCAAAAATAATAAAAAATAGGCGGGATTCGGGTCGATCGTCATCAGGTGTAGGCCAACGAAGGACCCGGTTGGTCAGCGGTGCCGCCTGCCGCCGGGGCGCGAACGGTGGAGCGGCCTCGCTCTGTTGACGACGGAGTCATGTTGCGGTATTGTTTCAGCGAAGAAAGGCGTAGCTGCAGGCTGCACGGTGGGCGCTCGGATTTCAGCATTGTGTGCAGCGGAGCGGGGCGGGCGCTCATTGGTCGTCGAGCCGGACGATTTCCCGCTTCATCGCCGACCGATAACGCCCGACCCGAAGAAGTCATATTGTATCGCATGATGCATCTTCAGCCTCAGATTATTTAAAAGATAATTCAGAAAAAAAAACAAAACCGTTGATCAAGAGGTTCGTCGATCCAGCACCCTGCAACACTGTGCATAACTAATCCGAAACAAGTTTAATAATAGGACACCATACTTAATTTTTTAATAACTTCGTATGCATATAGCCGATAGCTCGTGGCATGTAGTTTGTTGGCATACGCACTTAATCATCGGCATTGTATGTAAAACCACAGATTACCAAAAAGTTCGTGAACCGTAGCCCGTTGCGGCTACAGGGAGATCGTTATCTGTGTTCTCGGAAGTCATCAGCGTTGTATCCTTTAGTAACGGTGGCCGGCTAATTAGTCAGGTACGGGCGTCACACCGGGTTTAGTGGACATTAGCGTTTCCCAAAAACGCGGCGTGACGGTTACGACAGTGTTGCGATAGCGGGATGTTGCCAGCACACACTGTATATGAGTGCGGTAAAAACGCGGCCACGTTCACCGCATTAATTGTGATGTTATTATGTCGTCACATGGCCGATAGCTATCTAATGATAGAGCAATCTCCGTCGAACACAACCCACAAGCGAGTTAATTCAAAACATTTAAATTTTGTTACATAATGTTACATTTAGTCATTGGACTTTAGCTATGTAACTTCGCTTGGACTGATCCATGTTAAATGTATATTTCTCATCAAGTGGCTTTTGTGTCAGGACATCAGGAGTCACGGGGTCGGTCGGCGGAGGTGGTCGGTCGCGGGCGGCGGAGTCGTCGCGTGCGCGTGTCGCTATCTCCTCTTGGGAGTACACCGGGTAATGCCGGCCGGCGCATAATTAACGAGGTGTTTACCGCACTCGTGACGCGGCGCTGCGTCGCGTGACGTCACGCCGCGACACGACACGCTCATTAGCGCGACACGCCGACACCGACCCGGCCGCCGACACGCCGACCGCCGACGCGCCCGCCGTCTAATGACCGCCATTCATTACTCGCGGCTCGGGCCCGTGTTCGCCATCGTACCTCGCGTTTACCTCGGGTCTAGAATTAAATGCATTAGAAATGCTGCGACACCAGACCGAAGTGGTATCGAGACGGTAATGAGCTTCGAAAACATGCGCCGGAGCAGGCCAGCGCGCAACATCACCATCAGCTCTCGTCACTCCTCGGGTATTCGTGAGAGACAAGGAAGAGGCGTCAACGGTGCCGGGCACTCAGTAGCAGTGATACGAACGAGTTCAGTTTTTAGCGTGTCAAGAATCAAAGCCATCGATCGAGCGGGGAGTGACTAGCCCAGCTGGCGCAATGGCGAGATTCTGCAGATCGTTAGCGTCAACGTAACGAGCCACGAATATTATGATTCGCCGTCGGTCGGACCGAGATATACATCAATTACGTCTGACGGATTTATAGCTGGGCTGGTTCCGCCCCCGAACACCCTCACTCCTCGTCCTCCTTCAGTCCACAGGCCGCTCGGTGCTTTCATGGCCTGACGGCTGTCAAGAGCTCCGCCGATCACGTCCGATATTAAATAATAAATTAAATCTGTTCATCTCACCCGGGCTCGATCGCCGACGCCGCGCCGTGGCCGCGTCGGGGCCGGTGCACAAACATTTAAATGGCTTATATCGAGCACATCGAGGAATTCATTAATCTCCGATTGGAGATGTAGAGATTAACAATTCGGACGGAGAGCGCGGGCGGGGGTACAGGGCGCGCGCGGCGACCGGTCATCCATCACCGGCGGACGGCGTGACCGGACGGCCGGGCCGGACTACTCCACTCGGCCCGTCACGTCCGCCGCATTGATTTATACATCATATTCGAGGCTTCGTATCGAGCCCATCTCTCGTTGGAGAGATCGTATCGCTTACGTTTACAAATTAAACTGGATAACCACTAAAAGATATCATTTTTCATCGGCGATTCAAGTTGAGTTTAATTATATTTTGAATTGGAATTGTTGTTGTTCGCCAGTTTACATAATGTTTATATAATGGTGAGTCACAGAGACACGATCGAACGAGATTTATCATCGAGGTCACAATAGTTTTGATCGGGTTACTTATTCATTATAGTAAAAAGTATAGACTTAACCTGTTTGCTCGTTTCTTCCTTGTTGATTTTAATAAAAATATTCTTCAGAATGCGTTGTACGGAGATTAGAGATTATTATAATTATAGAGTATCTATGGTCTATAGAGACCGAGTATTAGGCGAAGTACAAGTAGACTTTTTAAAAGTTTATTATGATGTTATTTTACGTATGAAGTTCAACTGTTTTAATTTAACAAGCTTCACCTAAACACACTTAATTAAAAGAAGTCCAAGTTTGAAGATAAATTTTGTGTTGTAAATTGTAATAATATCTAATAATAGGGTAGATCACTAGATTAAAAATTTGTTAATTTTTAAATTTGAATTAGAGATATAATAGTAAAAAAGTATTTTTTAAAGTTCAGCCTAATAACTTCCATGTTAGGCAATTAATAAAAACTTTTATTATGAAACCACTCTCATAAACGTAATATTTAATATACCTGTCGAACAAAGTCTTCCCGCGATGTGTACAAACTACCGGTAAGTGACGTCATATTGGAGTATCGTTTTGTATGGAGCGTTTTGGGATGATTTAAATATATATATATATATATATATATATATATGTTATGATATAGATATCTTTGAGATAATTTAAACTATCAGAGTATCAGAGTTTTCACTAATATTTAGTAGTAGCTATGGTCCATTAACCTTCTGTCAATTTTCTGTACAAACCGCGTACCGCAACAACAAAGTGACATCACAATATTTTGTTTACAATCGCTTTTTTTATGAAAATGACAAATTTTTTGACAGAGGGTTAATGTACCATGTTGCCAATGTTGCCAAAACCGAATACATAATACTGACTTTACAACTAAGAGAGACACAAAATCATAGAAATAATAATTTATTTTATTAATTTAAACTTTTTCATTGGTAGAAACGTCCAGCATTGTCTCCTTTTCGGTTCGCCTCGTCGTCCGTTACCGGCGTACTGCCGGCATCCAATAAAACTCACGTTAAGAAACGCTGCTTTAATACAGATAGCATCTTAAAAGCGTCGAAAAGCCTCAACAGTTGATGACGAGATAACGGCTAAGTGGTGGACGAGCGCGGGACCGCGTGTTTACAACACAGAGTATTGCCGACATCGCCAGAACTACCTCTCCGAACTGCTTCTACTGTCTAGCCATCCGAGTCCTCATTCACTCAGCTTACAAGGAAACTTGTGCTAAAGTTGCGGATACTTTTAAAATACTGATTATTGTCAGGGCCTGATTAACCATATAAGGATGTATAACCTAGGGCACAAAGATAAGGGAGATGCGCTAAAATCATGTCATCGCACGCACTGTTAATCTAGTGAATTGAAAATAAAAGTTTATGATTAGCCAAGGGTGGTCAGAAAACTTGGCAATTTTGGGGAAGTTTATTTTTTGTGTATCGTGAACAATCGTATAATGCATATCACTCTTCATACTCCTGGAGCATCGTGGAGCATCGCGGAGCATGTGGGAGCGATGGTATCTGCGGCGCATCAGATAACGCGTCTGATGTATTATGCAGAACACCAGTAATGTGTTTCCGATGCGCGCGTACCCGGCGCAGCACCGCGCGGGCCGATCAATTAGCCCGGGCGAGGCTGCGGCGGTCACGACGACCGACAGACCTTGCTTTCTAATCCCTTTTCATTCTTTCGACTCTGAAATCTAGCGGATGTGAGCAATTTGCTATGCAACAGTACCGCGTCGCGCTCGCAGCGCCGCTATACCCGCTAGGAGTACCTGCTGAGACGACTATGGTGGCTTGCACCGTGGTGACTGGTACCGCAAAAGTAGATTCCTTTCTCCGCAGTTTAATCGGTACACACTCGCTGTCGAGTGCTTTAATATTTACATTCGTCGTAAATGCGCGGGCAGCAACTAACACTACTTAGCTATTTACGTCGATCTAGACGTCTCATCGTGATAGGTTACCTAGGTCACCCCCCTTCCCCCCTCCGACCGCGACGCGCTGCGCTTTGTTCTCCTCGACATTCTCTCCGGCCCGGATCCATCGTAAGCGCAGGCATTAGCTCACAAAGCGGCCGCGATGAATAATTTCGTTTTACCGTTCGGTACACGATGAGTGTTTATTCTATTATACGGCTCGTAATCTCTCGTGAAATGAGTTCGAAGTCCTCAATGTGTTAGATAAATAACGTCCATCTGTGACTTTGAGTCGCGGCGCTTTGTGACGGCGGAGCGGCGCGAGCGGGGCGGGGGGCGGGCGGGGACGCTCTTTCACGCGAAACAAAAGCAACAAGTAACAACAAACATCAGACAATCATCAACGACATAATAAACGATGTGTATATCCTGCTTACACGATAGTGCCGACTGCGACTGGGGGAGTCGATCCGTCATAGTTTGTTCCGCCTATCGCTACTCTCAACTCTGTACCCAGGCTGTAATGCCGAGCCGCATACAGTCGGTAATATGATGCATGTAGAGCGCGGGCGAGTTGGCGCGCACACGCGATATTCGGCACCAGCGCTGCTCCCATGAGCGGCACCAATATTGATCTTCGCAGGTCGATCACTTTAGAATGGCGTAACGGTCCGCACCGCCTGTTAATTGTTTCTGTGTGGTAATCGGTATCGCCTCAGGAAGGGGAGGACTCTGCCGCCGCCCCCCGGCCGCCCCCCGGCCGCCGATACCGCATCGGCGCTCGTTACCGCCGGTTAATGAGCGCTATCACCGCGCACGCACATTTGAATACAATGTTTGCCGAAGGAGCGACATCGAACGATACATAATTCATACGGGCGTCCCGCGCGCCGCAACAAGCAGATGCATCTCCGCCGGATCGACCCGAGGGATGTTTTATTAATATGACGCCGCCGCTCCGGCACATACAGATCGCCGCCGATAGAGAGTGCTGAGCCCAATGCCCGCACATTCGCCGGCAACATCGGAACCGAACGCGGCTCGAATCCCGCAAGCGACGTGAATTCGAGGAATGACCGGCGCTAGGCAGCGGCTCAAGCACTCGAGGCGTTTCCTCCGCGAGAGATTTCAGCCGATACCGGTGTGAGGAAAAACTCTGAAATCATTTATAAAATATCGATCGATTCATAAAACGTCATGCGTCGGAGCACAGCGCAATGCGGCGGTTTCCTGCCGGCGACGGCGCGGTGAGAACCGCCGCGCCGCCGCCGTCTCGGGACCCGCGTCGTTTTTGCGCCGGTTGTGTTACTGGGAAGTGATAATTTTATATTTTATTATATATAACAGGACTAACTTCCCGGCCATGTGCGTGTGTCGGCCGTACATCACCGGCGTGTCACGTCGATGTCCGATGACTGGATACGAACTTTTTCACATCTCTCTTCTTCAATATTTATAATTAACTAGCTGTTGCCCGCGCCTCCGTCCGCGTGATAACTTTCCTCTTGAAACTTTTCCTGATTTTTTTTGCTGCAAACCTCACGGAACATGAGAACCTGCCAACAAATGCAAAACCGTGGAAACTCGATTCGTGCGTTCTGGAGTTATATGGTCAGGAAAGAAAACCCGACTTATTTTTATATGATAGGCTAGATGATGCCCGCAAATGTGTGCTAAAATTCTTTTATCGCGTCGGAACTGATCATTTTTCAGGGAATAAAGTATCTTTCGTCATTTCCCAAGATTCGAACGATGTCAATACCAAATTTCAGCAAAATCGTTTAAGCGGGTTGGAGGTGCAGAGGTCACAGGCAGACAGACAGACACTTTCGAATTTACAATATTAGTATGGATATTCTAAGAACTATGAATCAAATCAAAACAATGTTTTTGCAAATTTTAAATCAGATCGTACCACGGAATCGCCTTTTTCCATACTAACTTTACACCCCCTTTTTACCTTCTTACGAGACGATTTCGAAAAATCCCTTCTTCTTAGTCACCTTCGTCATGCGGAGAACATTCCCGCCATATTTCATGTTTCTACGATCAGTGGTTTAGGCTGTACGTTGATTCCTAAATACATAAAGTACAGAGTATTTTATATAATTGTATGGATAATTGATCACCAGTACAAAATATTTTATTCGTATCGTTTGTTAGTTCAAATAAAGTTGACTGGCTCTGTAACGAGCAGATTTCGTCCCAACACTGTACGCTGGCAGCCAGCACCAGTCGCCGCTCGCCAGGCGCCGCTCGCCAGTAATTGTGAGGTAGAGCGTCCGCCTGCAATTAGCCCGCCACCGCGCCGCCACTCGTCACGCTACCATATTTTGGACTTTCCACTTGGCACCTACTCTCACCATAACAAATCGAAAACTCTTTTACTGAACTTAACTAGGTAATTGGAAATCCGAGATTCTCTTTTCTGCACATCTCGATTACCCTCGGTTCCGGAAGTAAGACTTCGCTCGCAGCTAGGCTGAGCCAGCAGCAGCAGTACTATAAGGCGCGGTGGCGGGCCCGAGTGGAGCACGCCGGCGGGCCGAGTAATAGTTCTGTGCGCGGGCGCCGGTAATAACACACAACACGCGCGCTCATTACCCCCGACCCCTGCCCTACCCCCCCCCCCCTCTATCCCCTCCCTCACCCGGGCCGGCCGTGATCCGCTTGTGATAGTCACGATTGTTCGCCTAATTACGTTCATGTACCACGGAGTACGGACCACGGTTACGGTCTACGAAGCTATTATTCTCAATTTCATAAGCCACGTCGAGAACAAAGCACACAGTCATTATTATAATTTATAACCAGCTTCGAATAAAGATGTTTCTATTTAACCTTAAAATTATCTCGTGGTACTCGAAAACTGTTTCATCTTAAAAAGTAAAGTTCCGAGTTCCGATTTTTACATTCTTGAAAAAACCTTCAAAAGTCACAAACGCAGTCAACGAAGTATACGTAGGATGTATCTTTTGATGAATTCACTGAAAGTTCTCCAGCATTCGACAAATGACAGTACAGCAGCCTGCTTAACCCAGAATATACAAAATTTAAGTAGGAGTTAATCTCTTCATACTTTAATGTTCATTCGTTGGTGTTTTTTCGACGCACGAATTTTGAAACCGTCAACAGTAATACGTCCGTACCAGCTCCGAGGTGATAATATAATAGCACCTCTTATAATTCGATTTCGTTTGTTAATTCATGCGCGACCACGATGACTGGGGGTTTCGAAATCGTCCAATTAAAACTGAGTTCCGAGGTGGCCGAGTCCGAGAAAAAAAAGTGATAAACCTCCAATTATAAGGAGCTTCACAATGGGCTACTGGTGTGCAGCAATTTGTCGGGCACAACGTGCGGGCGATGGGGGCGGTGCGGGGGCCGGCGGAGACGTCACCGGGGCGCGCGTGGGCTCCCGGCGCTCCCGGTGCTCATTAGCGCGCATGACGCAGCACGTGCCCGGTACTCGCGCGTGGGAACTGCCGCGCGACCACCGTCTCTCACCCCGCGCATCGCGACCGCCGCCCCGTGACCGTACCACGCCCCTCGTGCGCATCGCCTTGGCAACTCAGTATCCGATGCACGTCATAACAGCGTCAACGTCCGGCCACGGACTTCGGGCGTTCATAGCAAAGCCGACGCACTTCGGCTACATTATGGACGATATTTCAACAGGGGGAAATATGGACAAGAATGTCTGTCCGTCTGTCGATGTTGTGTGAGAGGCAACGGGTCAGCCTGCAGCCTTTGAGCTCTATACACACAGCTATTCGCGCAACATGACATAAGATCGATCAAGCGATCCGTCCCCCTCGTTTTCACCCTAGTTTCATAAAAAAGGTATTTCTGATAGATGATGAAAAAAAAGGAAATTTAGGTACATACAAAAATCATTAAGTTACAACTTACAATATGACAATTCTTCGTCTTTTACATAAATCTACCAATTTGAATAGCATTTTGGCTTCACTTGACACGGGTAAAGCCAAAATGCTATTGCAAACACCGGTTTCATACAAGTTAATGCCGTAGACAGAACAAAAGACACTCCTCTCTGCCACGTTCTGAACACATTCCACCCACACGTGAAAGACATCCTCTACCTACGTTTTTCATTTTCATTTCACGCGAAACAATTTAAGGGGATGTGTCCGGAACGGAGCCTCAAAGCTGTTACTATCGTATTTCGCGAAAACGTTGACTTCTTAAACCAGGCAGACGAACGATGGTAGATTTCTTGTCGAAGTTAGTTTTTATAGAGGCGAGTCGCGACATATCGCGGCCGCCGGGCGATAAGCCGATTTTGACTAACGTGAGGCGTGCTGACGAGCAGCAAGGTGATTTAATAGAAACGACTGGTTCGGTCAAGCCCCAATTTATTAGTAACATA
>JAOTAV010094222.1:0-10980 GCA_026546445.1 Cyclargus thomasi | reverse complement strand
ACATCACGCAAAGGTGCACTTTGATGCAATCCGAATTGCACCCTCAGTTCATGGCGGACGATTGAAAATAGCTATACGAGTACTCGATGGACATCATTTACAACATTAATATCTAAGGTGCATCCACAATTCAATCTTACGCCATGAACTGAGGGTGCAATTTGGAGTGCATGTTAATTGGCTGGCGGTTCATTTATCAGTTCCAAAACACTGATATCTAAGATGTATTTACAACATTAATATCTAAGATGTATCCTCAATTGAATCTTACGACAAACACGACCATTTACAACACTAATATCTAAAATGCGCCATCAGTTCATGGCGTAAGATTGAAAACGCATTGTATCATCACCTTTGCGTGATGTTTGTTCAAGCCGTGTAGAACGCCCTTATAACAGTACGCAGCAATAAGATACATGCGTGTACGTACTCCGATATTTCCGACCAATCAGAGCGCAGCGGCTTTGAGCGAATTTTTTTTTCTGAGCAAAACTAACAACATTTTTGTTCTTTTCGTTCCCTAAAAAGTAAAATGTCGACAATTTGCTTTAGACCGTGTCGTTTATGTCGACGAAGCATTTTTTCTACATTTATTTATTTACATTTCATCAGGTTCTATTTAACACCAAAAAGAAACAATAAAGTACCGATTATTTAGTATTGTAAGCTGAATAAATTTCATCTTGAAATGAAAAAAATGTCTGTCGTTAAAACCTGGAGTTGACCGAGCAACGAATCCTGGACAATGTAGCGTACTTCCGGTCGCGTGACTTCCGGCTACAGCGAGTGGTCTACTTCCTTGAGGAGCCAGGCTAACAGGCTAGGATATAGCTTTACTAGCTTTACTAGGCTTTTTAGCAAGCGCGGCGTCTTTCGCTCGGAATTCGGTAAACAATAAAAATACAACAATCTTGCCGTGGGAAAGACATGCTTCGGCACGAGTGAGCTGGTTCGACCGGAGTGATACCACGACCTCCCAGAAAACTGGCGTGAAACGGCGTTGTGCTGTTTTACGTTCAATGAGTGAGTTTACCGGTGGCCCAACTTCCCTATTTCCCTATCTCTATTCCCTATCCATCCTATTCACTCATAATGGCCGGCAACGCACTTGCGACTCTTCGGATGTCACGAGAGTCCGTGAGCGACGGCAGTTGCTTTCCATCAGGTAACCCGTCTGCTCGCTTGCCCCCTAAATATCATTAAAAAATACAAATACTTCGGGAACATGACGTTTTTCCAAGACCAAAAGTAAGTTATGTCTCTCCATCCTTTCAACTAAGTCTGTGCCAAAAATCACGTCGCTGGGCGCATCGTTGCAAAATGGACAAACAAATAAACAAATACCCCACTTTAACCCATAATTCTTTATGATGTTACTCGATACATGCCGTTCTATTAATTCGGTTGCGTCAGCCCATTCGTGTCGAGTTTTACATTGATGTGGCGTTAACGCGACCGGCCACTGAATGTCCTCCCTCGGGAACCGCGCTGACACACAAACATCTTTTATACGGATTTTGATGTCAACTTTTATGGGCCGTGCGGGTTCATTGTGCTATTTTATTGCTGGCTCTGGTCTTGGAGAATCGCTAAATACTTGAGTTATAACCTATAAACATTCGAGCGAGAAGTTCAAAGTTTACTCACCAATGAAAACCCTTAAGTGCCTAAAATTAGCATTATTCAGGACTAGCTTTTGACCGCGGTTTTGCTCACTAGGCACTGCACTAGTAAAAAAAGAGGAATGATTTGTATTTTTGTCTGTTTGTTACGAATAAACGGAAAAATGTTGGTCCGATTATAAAAACTCTTTCGTCGTTAGATTGCCACAGTATCGCACAGTGACTAGAAAATGCGCGAAGAAAAGTGCGAGTTGGACTCACGTATGAAGGGTTCCGTGTACAGGTATTAGCTGAATTAAAATTTTAAATATATTTTTTCTAATTAAATACTCCCGTAGGATAAATCGTTTCAACGCGGTCAAATCCATGAGTAAATACTTGTTTGTAATCAATAGGAGAGGTACGTAACAAGTTTTGACGGCAAAGGCTCAAAAACCTACTAAAAATGCTTCTTGGACCATTAATAGAGATTTAATAATAATAATATTTTGATGAATTGTCGACCTCTGTGACTCAGTTGGTAAGCGCGTTGGTAGCTTAAGCCGGGGGTCGCGGGTTCGAATCCCGCCGACGGAGCAAAAAGTTTCTCAATGTTCCTGGGTCTTGGATGTGTATTAAATATGTGTACCATATAATAAAAATCTTAAATATGTGTACTGTATATAAGTATTAAACATATTTGCGTTGTCTGGTACCCGTAACACAAGTCCCTCAGGTACTTAGCACGGGGCCAGACTGACGTGGTGTAAAGCATCGATAGATATTATTATATTATATCTTCTAACGACTGCATTTGCTTGCGACTTCGCTGGTATCAAGGAGTTTATCAAAAACTATCATCGCCTAGTGCCTACTTATCCTCTCGGTGGTATAATTTACCAAAACTCCCTATTCCCTCATAAAGGCCGGCAACGCACTTGCGATTTTTCGGTTGTCACAAGTATCCATGGGCGACGGCAGTTGCTTGCATCAAGTAATCTGTTTGCTCACTTGCCCCCTAAATATAATTAAAAAAAAACCCTTTCTTAGCGCATGTCTCACCAAATTTTAGTTCGATTTGTTCAGTAGTTTGGACTATGCTTCAAAAGATCCTTAATTCAGTGGATTCAGTAAGTCATTAAAATTGTGTTTTATATATTCAGATTTTAGGTTGACAAAGAAGAAACTATTATTTATCAACGGATAAAAATACCAAAAAATATCTTGATATCGAAAGTATTTGAAAGTCATAATTCTAAGCAGGCAAGGCCGGGAGTAAAAGCTAGTATTAATAGCAGTATTTTTTATTCTTGACGGAAATAATCTTTAAAAGACGATCTTTAGATCTCTTAGGGATAAGAGCCAGATTTGAACCCACTGAAACCCCTCAGATCCACTTCAAAGCCGTCAGGAGGCTCTGGGATCTCACGTCGCATTGCGATGACGAGAACATTTGTAATTTTTAAAATGGATGCTTTCTAACGGTGAACGCACATCTGTCAGAACCGAACCAGCCTAACGCTGTGAACGAAATATGTAAATATGAGTATTAAGCTGGAAGCAAACTGATCTGACGCGACTGAGAGCCCATACAAAAACGGCCGTGACTGACGTCAGACGCGGCTGACAGTCCATATAAAACCGACCCGACAAAATGCAACTTTATGATCTAGGCTATAAGTTTTATTTTCTAGTGACATTGCCCTATCGTCGATGTCCTCGCCGTCATTAAAGACGTAGAGAAAAAGGGAAACCTGTAGTCTATGTCATAATGAAGCATTTTATCCTTCTGAAATAATCTCGTTCTTGGTTGACGGTATTGGTGGACAAACGGCCTTACGCCTTATAGTTTTCACGTGAAACGTCATAGAACCTCGCACATTCGCCCGCGCCGAATCGTCCGATTCGTCCGAATCACTGTCAAATTCAAATTAGAAATGACTTTTATTCGGTTCCAATTGATGTGTGTTCACTATTATGTACATTTCGGATAAATATTACGGCCTCGCAGAAAACACACATGAAAAATGCTTGCGCTGTGTTTTGTTGAATGAATGAGTTTACCGGAGGCCCAACTCCCTACATCATCATATAGCCTCATAAAAAGGCCGGCAACGTACCTGCAACTTTTCTGATGGTACAAAATCGTCGGCAGTTGTTTGCTCGCTTTCTTCCTAATCAGAGCTAACTATTAAGCATTCGCTCAAGATTGGCGGTGCGGTTCGTTAAACCTCTGTCAAAAATTTTGTCATTGTCATACGAAACGCGGTTGTAAATAAAGTGTTGTGATGTCACTTTGTTGTTGACAAGCGCGGTTTGTATAGAAATTTGACAGAGGGTTAATGAACTATACCACCAATCTTGAGCTAAAAGGCAATACAAGATAGATACGATTGTTATCGGTTATTTTATGTTATTGTTCTTGATATTGTTAGGACTTATTTGAAAAACATTTACATGCTAAGTGTTGCCGACCGCTAATATTGTAAATAAAAGATGCCATCAACAAAACGTTGAACAGAACAACGACATATTTCAGATTAGCAAGCTATAATTAAATCAAACAAAAACTTATCAAAAACGTTAATAAACTCATCTTCTCAGAAAAGTTTGAAATTAGAAAGAGAACTCGTTAAAGTTTCGACAAGTTTAACATCAATTAAATATTTTAGTTAGATAAAAGCAATTTAAACTGAACATGAAATATGATTTCAATAAAGCTTTTAGTGCAGCTGTACAAGATCCACAAAAGCTGTAAAGTTAGAATGAGCTTTTATTTGCGAGCATTAAGCTCGGTTAATTGACCTCAAAATGCCTCGTCCGCTGAAAGACCGGTGTATAATATTCTTTATGTATTTTCAACCTGCTCGCCTAGTTAGATACATCATTTCCAACCAACCGACATGTTTTTCATTGAAATATTTTTATCAAACTTTTTATAATAAGTTATAATTATACTGGAAACCTAATTTCCTTCATCTCATTCCCTATCCCAATTCCCGTAGCTAATCACTCATCAAGAGGTCGGCAACGCAATTGTCCATGGGTGACAGCAGTTGCTTACCATCAGGTAACCCGTTTGCTCGCTTGCCCCCTGATTTCATAAATGAAATATTTTATCACAAATTTAAATGCTTATTTCAGGCAAAGATGCTCAAAGAGCTACTAATTTTGAATAAATATTAAAGTCATGATCCTGTGAATATAGCATCATTTTCTTTCTTCGAATAATATTATTGATCGCTAGTCTTCCGCCATCGAGCATATAATCAATAGATAAGAGAATCTTATCAGTGTTTTAGCACCGATAAATTCATCGCCAACCAACTGACGCTCGCACTAAAACAGTACGCACTAATAAGAGACCTGTGTGTACGTACTTCGATATTTCCGACCAATCACAGCGCAGTGGCTTTGGGCGGATTTTTTTTACCGAACAAAACTAATAACATTTCCGCTCTTTTGGTTCTATGCTCGATGTCTTCCACGAACATTAATTAGAAACTAAAAATTACACGAATCGATTCAAACCGAATTTTATCGTGAGTAACAAAAGAGTCTTGTTCGCAATGAGCGGTCACAGATGACTGCACGATCATGTACAGGGATATACTCGACTCTACTCGTCAATAATCGCCATTGACAAAGTAGTTTGAACCACTGCGTGGACGATTGCACGATTATAGTCAAAGTCGAAGTGTTTTTATTCAAAATAGGATCATCAAGGACACTTTTATAACGTCGAAACTCCTAGAGCAGACAATCATAGAGAACGAAGATCTTAAACAAAACACCAATCCGCCGCGAGAACGCGAGGCCGCCCTCAGAAAGCACACCTCGAACTCCATAGCGTCACCCGGTTTGCTAGCGGGTATTATATAAGGCAGGTAATATATGTTTCACCGCTTACCGACAAAAAGTTGCGGATAGCCTAACAGAAACTTTAACAGAAAGCGGTGAAACAGGCCCTTAGAAAATCAGGTTTAACAACCGGTGGCGACATTGAAAAAAAATAATTTTGTACCTATTTTGTAGCTCTGTTTCAGCGGTCTGAGAGCAAAAGGTATTTCGTGTTCCTATGTAATGTGAATTGTAAAAGAATTCTAAATACGCCGAGACATTTATAGCTACTTTAATATGCCGCTAACGTGGTTCTAATTAAATAATTACCGCAGCTCCGGAATAAGATCTTATTAAGATGTGGCCGCAATGAATTTTAAAGAGCTCACTTCATTATCTGAAAAGATAAAGATAGGCATCTTTTCAGCAAAGCCCTGATCAGTTAATGCTGGTACGTTGGTTCAAGGTGTGAGCGGTCAGCGTTTTGTTTAATAAATTTATAGTAATTAATCCAGTTACGGTACACAAAAAAGGTACGTAATCTCGGAATGAGAGACACCCGACTGGAAGTTTATAATAAATCTTCCTATTGACATCTCAAAACTTGTCTCGAATTCTACCACCGATGGCATGTCTGCATTACGTAAAAAACTAAGATGAAAAGAAAAAAAAAATTTTTTGTAAATTTCTCGTTTCGTATATAATTTACGCTATTAGTATTGTTGGAAGAATTATGAGAAATTAAATTCTGTAAAACTTTTGTATTAAACTCTTTTTGACGTCTCAAAGAATTTTTGAGATAGAAGGCAGTGAATGTGAAGATTTTTTTGTATTATATACCGCAAGCTATTCGATTAAGAGAAAAATGACATTAGAAACCTGAATTTTATTTTTAAATGCCTATTAACATGTGTTGATTTCATGATTTTTCTTGTATATACAGTTCTAAGTATTAGGGACCCCCCAAAAATTATAATTTTATTATTAATTTACATATAATCTGAATCCGATTTACAGAATACAAAATGGCCACTAACTTACCCCCAATACAGTCCTCATAGTTTCGGCATAAAGTGTTCCGCTTTTTGCAATTTTGGCTACGGAACCCTAAAAAGTAAATCTTTTATAATTTTATTTTTGATCGTGGCTTATGTGGCCCGTTCTTGACCAAAACTACCCACAAAATTTGAATTATAATAAAAAATACTACACAAAGTGAATGACTGCGCACATAACTTTAGCTATCTCAAAAACCGTTTACGATCATAAAAAAAAAAAATACAAAACAAAAGTTGTAGAAATTTGGACGAAAATAATAAATATACTAACAGCGTAGAGTTTATACGGAACGCGAAATTCGCAAGAGTCGATTTTTGACTTTTGGCCTTAGTTATTTATGTGACGCGGTCAGGCTAACGTACCAACGTTTTGAGATAAGTTTTAAACATAAGTTTCCGGCCGGGTATCTTTTCGTTCCGAGGTGGAACTCATAATTTTACTGGACTAAATATTAAGGTTTAAGGTGGTAAGACATTGAGGGCCTGTTTCACCGCTTACTGATAAAGTTTCAGTTAGGCTATCCATAACTTTTTTTAATCTCTCCATACAACATCTGTCAAATAAAGTTGTGAAAAAATTATCTGTAAGCGATGAAACAGACCCTCATTCTTTTTTTAAATTTACAATCTTCAATTTTACAGAAATTAGCTTACATGAGAAATACAAGAAAGTTAGTTAGACATATATTAATACGCGAGCGGAAAACTTTGTACCCTTTTTTATGAAAGACGCGTAGATTTAAAAGCAAGAAATCCTCTCCAGTTATAATTGATATGAAGGAGGAGTGTGGAACACCAATATTATTTTAAAATATACTGTAATGTTGCATATTTTTAATAAATAAAACGTTACGCATACTACAATATTTTGACATGACACGATAATCATACACAGAATGCTCTTTTGTTTATGGTTAAAGTCTGTAAATTTTTTTAAATAAAATTCATTGGCCTGGTACGAGACCTTAAAACAAAATTGAAGTCTCCGATTGAGTTGAGAATAGATATTTTTTATAGCTCCTCACTAAAACTTTTTTAAAAAAATTTATGACCTAATTTCGACTACAGACCGACCTCTAGTATAAATAAAAATGCAATAAATATTATTATACAAAAAGATCAATATTAATCTAGCCATAATCTTATACCCTACACCAGCAGTCTACGGGGTCATATTTCGGGCATTGTTTAGCATAAGCCTTTTGCCGAGCTGCGGATTACTGATGCTATCTGTCACCCCGTGTCCACAGGCCTGTCATTGTGACAAGATAATCTGGCATATAATATAATATGCCCGTGACTTTGGTCGTAATTATTCATTAGTTTTGCAGACATAAAACATCATGTAAATCTTCCGGAACCGAATGAGCTGAACTCGGCAAACGAAACAAATTTTAGAATTCGACATAATATGAAATGCCCTGAAACTCTGCACACTCGCGCCCGCGCCAAATCATCCAATCGAATCGAGCGTCAAATTCAAAGGGAAAGTGACTTCGATACATTCGGTTCTGAAAGATATTCGTTCATCATATCACTTTGATAGAAGTTGTCATGCGATATTTTCATATATTAAACTGAAAACAAAATTGATCGGACGCGACTGACATCCCATACAAAAACGTCCGCGACTCACGTCAGACGCGGCCGACAACCCATACAAAAACGTGCGCGAGTTAAGTAATCATAAGTTTCTGGTTCTATAACAAGATAAGTCTCCATAAATTGCTCAATACTGCCTACAAACTAATTAAATTTAATATGTTTTTCAACTAAATTCCCATTGTATTAATATTTTTGATAAATTTAATATTATAATATGAACTGCACTAAACTCAGAGGTCTACACGCTGGTGAGTTAAGTTGGCGGGATGCGAGAGACGCGAGAGGGGTAGCACTTCGCACTTAACTCGCCAAAATATAGGATCGCGTTCTATTTAAGCCAACTTAATTGACAACTTACAACTTAACTCGTTTTACCGTTCAAACGTCAAAAATAACTAAACTCGCCGATCTCGCAAGTTAACTTGCAACTTAATCTAATCAAGTGTAAATCGCACTAACACTATAAAAACTAAAGTACCTGGGACAGGATTTTATATGACCGTATCGCTGTCAAAGCATTCTCACTGCAAAGTCTGGGACCGTATATGTGTGAGTTTTATCACGCTATTTTCCTTCAGCGTAGCAGCATCTGTGTTATATACTTGAGATCAGAAAATCAGTCTCATTGTTATACACCTCCACCCGGGATCGAACCTGCTCCATTACGAGTACGAACAAAGGTCTACTTACTAAGACGAAGACTTTTGTAAAAAGAGGCATACTTAAGTTAATTATCATGACGGACTAAGTTAATGAGTGTTGAATTACATTAGAAAGGACAAAAAAGGTTACAAAAAACATAACTTCTTTTATTTTTTTGGGAATTTTATAAGCGACAACTTATTAGAGCCTGATTTTTCATCGCAAGCTAAATATCTAATTACTTTCAAGTAGATTTCTAAGTAAATTAGAATTGTACGTAACATAATATAAGAAAAGTACCTTAAAACAATTTGCCTTCAGTAAATAGTATTGATTTTCAATCCCTACCGAAGTTCGTATAAGTTCAATGTAATTTAATAATCTGCACCTGGCAACATTATTTCGAAATCTGCCCACACTAAATATCGATTTTGAATTTAGAAATATAAAATGCATCCGCGGCTCCGACCGCGCCAAATCTGCAAAAAAATTTAAAAAAAAAAGAACTCTACGATTGGCGTCACGTGCCAGGATGTTGTATCCTCTTCCGGTCAAATGTATTCTGTTTATAAACAAGAAAATAATAAATATCATAAGCCCTCATAATAGATCACATTAATATTTAAGTATTTACTTATTTCTTTTGGCGTATTTTTTGCCCCGTATGTTTTTAGCTTTCAGACATAAAAAGTATTCTCGTATATTAATATCTGCGCAAATTATTAATAAAAATCCAAAGACTTAAGCAAGAAGAGCATACAGAGAGGTAAATTTTCACATTTACAATATATTGTATTATTTTATTGATGAAAACAACCTACAAAGTGTAAACTCGAATAGGTTTATTTAATTTATTTTAAAGTAAATGTTAAAGATTGTTTAAAATGTTATGTAATGAAATCATAAACTTAAAATTAATTAATTACTTTGAATATATTCAATACTGTTTTAATCCTTTTACGGGCGCCACGGTAGCACAAGTTTATTTAATTAAAATTGTATAGGATTAAAACGAGATTTTAGAACAAATTGACAAATAAGAATACTTGCTTTTAACCGCGCTTTGAGAAAATCATTTGTAAACTTCCTTCATTTGTAAAGTTTACAAATGATTTATCCCACAGGGGCATTAAATTAAAAAAAGGATCTCATTTTATCTAATTCAGCTAATACCCAATTTTGGCTCTTTTGACGGGTGAACATTAAAACAAACTTTGGTAGCCCCGGTGTGAGTTTCACGGGTTCGAATCCCGCCGACGGAGCAAAAAGTTTTTTAATGTTCCTGGGTCATGGGTGTGTATAAAATATGTGTATCAGATAATAAAAATCTTAAATATGTGCATAGTATAAAAGTATTAAATATATTTCCGTTGTCTAGTACCTGTAACACAAGTCCTTCAGGTACTTACCACGGGATCAGACTTCATAGATATTAGCTCCATAGACTCCATAGACGAGAAGCGTCCATAGATATTATTATTATTTTTTTAAATAGTGTGCGACAGACCGATTTCAAAACTTTGACTAATTATAAAAGGGAAATCTAAGTTGTGGCAGGACGTGAAAAAGTGATGTTGTGTTTTTGTCGCTAAATTTGTGTTGTTTCGGGTTTTAATGCGTTATAGTGGTAGAATATCAACCATTAAATATTCGTTATCAAGCACAAGTGTGGGCAAGTGATACAACTTCAAAAAACGTGATATTTTATGTATACCCCCAAAACTCCACTAGAAATTTTAGTAGAGTGTCTACCACTTTACTAAGTTGACTGACTTGACGCTTCGACCGGCGTTTTACCTTGACTTTGACTAGACTCTAGACTTGACGATATTATGTAACTTTGCTAAAAATATTATTGAAACAAGGAAATTAAGTTCCAGCCTTTACTTGACACTGGCCATGGTTATATAGCCGTAGTGTCATAGATAAAACATAAAAGAAATAATATTTGATTGTGTTTGTAACGTTTGTCATTTCTTCACGTCTTAAGTCCTAACGCAGCAACCAATTGACTTAGCCTAAACAGTTGAAAAAAAATGAGACTGACATAGGCTTCACTTTATCTTAAAAAAAACATTGTATTCAAAATATGTGATGTGTGTAAAACTTGTAATGAATATAAAACCAGAGTGTAAAAACAAATGATATATTTAAAATAAAAACAATTGAGATTCGTAGGATCTTATCTAATGAGTATTTTAAACACAAAAAATAAAAAGCGTTAAATTTAT
>JAOTAV010094221.1:0-30232 GCA_026546445.1 Cyclargus thomasi | reverse complement strand
GTTATGTTATGTTATGTTATGTTATGTTATGTTATGTTATGTTATGTTATGTTATGTTATGTTATGTTATGTTATGTTATGTAATAACTCTTAGGCTTCCTACGAAACTTGCTAAGTACACTTGTAATTTGGCAGTTATTTTTATTTTCCTTCTAAATGTCATCTGCGATTAATCCTTGAATTATAAGCTGATGTGTATTGTTGTTGGCGATTCAGAGGTTCCTGTCCAGTGAGAGGAATCTAGGTTCTAAATTATTAGTGTTTTTATTTTTCTTTATTTTACAATTGGAACTTCCTATCAAGATCCTGAATGCTATGAAGTTTTAATCTTATGACGTATAGTAGCCCTATTACGCAAATCAAGCACAATAGAGATAAATTGAATTAAATGTATTTTTTAAGTTATGTTTGTTCTTTAATCACGTCAAAACTAAAGAACGGTTTTAGGGGAAGAGGAAGAGATCTGGCTTAAATAAAGTATAATTATTGTTCTTACTAATTCCATTTCTTTTCACGCGGGCAAAGCCACGAGTAATAGCTAGTAAAGAAAATAAACTGACAAGTTAGATGAAAACTGGATAATATTGATGTAGAACAGTTTCCGAACATTTGGATAGAAACGATGATTCAAAGTAAAGTTTGTGAAGTTAAGGCTCCTAACATACGACAACGGCCTTGACAATACACCTTCGAATTTTCGACCCTCCCCCGCTAACAGAAATAATAACCAATGAATAAAAACCAAAAATAAGAATTCTTCTTCAGGGATAAAGCATTAGTAATATTATATTGTATAAAAAAACCGTTCATCTTATCCGACTAGTTTCGTAGTTTGAGTGAATGAATAATCCTTTATTACACCTAAAACAGACAACACATAATGAAACAGACCACAAAAAAATGATAAAAAAAGTACAAAAAGCGGTCTTATCGCAATAAGCGATTTCTTTCAGACGACCTCAGTGAAATTATTATAAAGTAATTAGTTTATCTAATTTAAAAAAAAACGATGTCGGTACATTTTTTCTAATAAACTGTAACCTCAAGAAAATATTCTTCGTCAGAGCTAATTCTATAATATATCATTTTTGGGTAATGTGCTTAACGTTTTTTTAGAGGTTAAACTTATTCCGTTGGCACATGTACAAGCCTTAAATGCCAGCTCGGCAACTTGTCCGACCTATTTCCACACAACTGGCTGAGAAATGCAAAAACTAAATTTATTTTTCGCACGTGTGGGATCTTGGGATTTTAGAAATCTCATTTGCGAAGGTTTCTCGTTGGCTGTACTAATTTTACAAGTTCAGCAGAGGCTTGTTTTTTGCGAAGGATTATATTTTAACATATCCATTTTTGTAATTCTTTAGGTATTTTGCCAGCAAAACACACCCAAACGATTTATGTTTCACAAAGTTATACATCTTTGTGCTTTTTAAACTCTTCCATTTTTTTAATTATATTTAGGGGGCAAGTGAGCAGACCTGATGGAAAACAACTACCGTCGCTCATGGACACTTGTAACATCCGAAGAGTCGCAAGTGCGATGCCGGCCTTTTTGACGGAATAGGGAATGAAAATAGGGATAGGGTTATTAGGGAAGTTGGGCCATCGGTAAACTCACTCACTGAACGAAAACGTCGTTTTATGCCAGTCTTCTGTGAGGCCGTAGCTATCACTCCGTTTGAGCCGGCCCATTCGTGTCAAAGCATGGCTCTCCCAAATGAAATGGTAATGGGAAATAGGAATAGGAATAAGGGATTTGGGAAGTTAGGCTACCGGTAAACTCACTCACTGAACGAAAAACAGCACAACGCCGTTTCAGGTCAGTTTTCTGCGAGGCCGTGGTATCACTCTGGTCGAGCCGGCCCTTTCGTGGCGAAGCATGGCTCTCCCACGGCAATGACCATCCGTATTATGTACTTGAGATCGGAAAATGTCTCATCGGTACACGACGCCACTGGGGTTCTAACCTGCACCCTCTCGAGTGCGACGCAAAGGTCTTACCCATTAGGCTACGGACGCTCTAAACGACGCCCTTAGTTTTCACTTTTTTACTTGAATTCTACTTCTATGTGTGTGTATGTGTGTTTTTTTTAAATGTAACCACACTAAAGAGGCAAGTGAGTAAAACCTAAGGTAAGTAAAAAAGGAATTTATTGGACACTTTACCTTATGAGAGCTAGTTTATATATTTACAAATAAATATACAATAAAATATATACAACGGTAACATTTTTCAGCAAAATTAATTATACTATACAGTTAACAACGCAATATTCCTCAATAAAATTGCTGAAAAATTCATTAATACATTTTCTTTTTTAATATTTGGCACGACAAAAAAGAATTTCCTTGAAGTGTTAAGTTTTAAGCACGCAAAAAAGTAACAAGATAAATTTGAATTAGCGGGAAATAATCATATGAATATGACAAAATACCGTATTTGAGCAAAGATTAAAGAAACTAAAAGCATATTTTTATAAGAACGATTTTAGCTACTCTACTTTCTAACAAGACAAAGACTAAATTTAGTTTCGCTAGCGTTAACCTAGAAATTTATTTTACACGGAAGGTAGTAGTTTCTTTATTGTAACAAAAAAATCGGTACCATAATATTGTCAACCTACTGATATGTTATAATAAGAGTAACGTTCCGATCTTGGCTGCAAGCGGCCGCGACACACAATAACACAAAAAAAGGCCACTTTATGATATTTTGGTCACATTTTTCTCTACGCCACTAGAAAGCAGCGGCGTCATGGGCGGCTAGGCCAATGTCATTAAAGGCTGAAATCTATTTGCTTATGTCATAAAGTAGCATTTTATTTAATTTTTTGTGTAACGCGGCCGCGGGCAGCAGAATCGGAATGTTAACTTAAAATTAAGTACAGTCACCACCAGAAGTTGTATAAAAATAAACTTTTCTATTTTCACTATTCTATGGGAACGTATCACTTGATTCTTGCACTTTTTGGTATATTTGTATTACAATTGGCAGCTATTATAGCATATTCTCTCGTAGGAACTTCTCCAGGGAGTGGTAGAGATGCGGTCTAACCCCACCGAGGCCGTGGTCTTCGTCTGTGTAACTCTGAAAGAAATTGAAATGCATTTAATTGTTAATATTGCTTAATTTCGTAATTTTCATTTCACGTGACGAGACACCAATTACACCCTTTGATGGCCATGCCATGCACAGACCTCGGTTGCATGAGATACTATGTGATGCAGTCCTTTTCTTTAAATTAAGGGGCAAACGAGCAAACTGATCACCTGATGAAAAAACTACCGTCGTCACTTTTGGTAACTCGCAACATCAGAAGAATCGCCTTATCAAATCTCGCCTTTGTAAATATATAAATAATACAAATGAGTCTTCTCAGTATGTAATTATTAAGAAGATATATTAATTTGCAAAAGCTCTTATTTCAAATTTATTAATCGACAGTAGTTAGTTTCTCAGAAGCAGCTCTAGCTATTTTAACGTGTGCAATGAAACCCTGGCGCCCCTAGACCTAGTCTTCCCGATGCTTTTAGCTAACTGCATGTCCGTTTGTCCACTAATCTATATATTAATACGCGCGCGGAAAATTTTGTACCCCTTTTTACGACCGACACGTAAATGTAAAAGCATGAAATTTCTCCCAGTTATAGTTTTATCAACTATAACTGGGAGAAATTTCATGGAGGAGAAGCATGGAATACCAATGTTATGACATAACACGATAATCATACACGAAATACTCTTTAGACCTTTATGCCAAATTGAAGTCTGTGATTGAGTTGGGAAATATTATTATGGCAGCCTGTAGTTAATTAAAAAAAAGTCTTTACTCACCATTTGCGTGAAGTACACGTCTCGTCGCTGTAGCAGCCGCGAAATGAGCATAGCGTGTTGGTAGTGCACGTTGTCGTCTTCCGTGCCGTGGACTAGGAAGTAGCGCTTGTTGCGGTAAGCCTCAACCTAGAGTTAATGGTAACGTTATGTAGTCAAAACTTTGCAACCCTTGTGTCTGTTTGTCACTGAACTGCTCTCAAATTACGGGACCGATTTTTATTTGATTGTGTATGTTTTAGGGGACTCGAGAATGGTCTATACCATTCTGTCGGGTTAATTTAAAAAAAAGAGTATTTTAAACAAATTAGCCCGGCAGGACATTATTTAAACGTAATGAAAATGATAAAATAAGGCATTCCATTTGCAACAACTCGATCACAGCTAGGCTTCCACGAAATAAGTAGACAGCTAGGTGTGGCGTGTTTACTATGTACGTGTGAATCGTGACACCCCTGTCTGAATAGTTATTGAATTTAACTACCATCTTTACCTGGCTTATTGAGAAATAACCACATTACAGTCACTAACAGCAGATGGACGTATGCAAATATATTTAGTTGTTAAATGGTAAACACATTAAAAACAAAACGTCTACAAAATTTAAAGTTCAAGGCTCACAATTTACAAAGTATCAAATCCCAGTTTGTACAACTAACGCCCTCTACTGTCAAATTGTGCTGAGTTGACGCTAGACAACTTGCGTATTTAAAACACGCCATCTAGAATCAGCTCGACGAAACTCACCACTTGCTCGCTCAGAAGCGACGATTCACCATACGCCTGGAGGTTGTTCTGCGGAGTGTCCATGTACCGCTCCGTATAGATGGTGTCTGAATTAAGAAACAAGTGGTTAGTTAGTCAAAGTCTACGTTAAATACTACCCTTAGTATTTAACGTACACAGTTACGACACAGGTTCTTTGTAGACTACAAAGAACCTGTGTCGAGGTTTACCTGTTACTTGTAGAGTTGTTGTGTAGAGTCCAAATATAATTTTTTATTCAATGTATCTTGGTATTCTGGAATTCTATTTCTGCTGCACGTCCAAAAATGTAACGTTTTGTAAGAATATTTTTCCGTTACCAGTTAAAAAAGTAGGTAAGCATTTTATGCGAAGTCTACAGGAAAACATAATTTATAAGCAAAGTGCGTTCCGAACGGGCGTCGCAATATTTATAATCAGAAATTATTTTGCTGTAGGACTTTTAAGGCCGGACTAAGTTACAAAAACCCCTACACGAAAATAGCGTGACGTAACAACATTAATTCTGCTCTTAAGCTATCGGTACCTACATTTGCCTTTACTTTTAAAATATAACATGATCGTTTCGTACACTATGTTTGAGTATTTTCCCATCCTCACCATAAAATCTCCAGTCCACAACAGGCGCGACGGCTATGGCGCACCGGAAGACATCTCCTCCTCGAGCAAGAGCTAAAGAAGCAGCATAGCCGCCGTAAGACCAGCCCCATATGCAGGTACGATTGCCGTCCACCCAGTGTAGTTGTTCCTGGAGATACCTGGGAAATAACGTAGGTAAATCAAAACTAACTGTTCCGGCAAACCGGGTTTGTTCCGGGTTTGTTTTAGCATATTTCGAGGAAATCTTACTTATTACTAATACGCTTTAATTTCAAGAGAAGCGAGTTGTCACTGCTAACATAGTACAATCAGGAAAGTTGTTACAGAGCAAGATTGCGTACCAAACCTAGCTGACAGGTCACGACCTAGGTTCATGGAATTGATATATTCTGACCAAATAATATAGGTAGATCCGTGAACTGGCTCCTTTTCAATTTTCTCCATGGTACATACAAGTCACAATGTTTTTAGAGATAGACATAAATTTGTGTGCTTCGTTTGATTAGAAAATCTCAGGTATCGGAAATTTTAAGCCCCTGCACTTCGTTAATCGCTCATTCTGGCGGTAGCACTCCCGTGCCCCCAGATTGACAAAAAATATATACGTATTCTTAAGCAAATATATATCAGTCATATTAGAAGTTATCTGGTGTTACCTGGTAACAGTGATCTGATCCTCAATCTCAGCTGATCCAAGATGGCGGTTGACGGCGAACATGTTGTTGACACCCTTCAGCCCGCTACCACGGCCGTCGATGCGAGCCACTGCGATACCGTAGCGGCTGACGAGAGATGTACCCCAGTCGACTGTCCATTGCTTGGTCACGAGAGCAGTGTCGGGACCGCCGTAGCTGGAATGCAGACAAGGGATTTTGTTGTGGGTAAAGAGAATTCTCTTCTTTATCGTAAACTATAGTTTAGTTGAGGTGGAGTTACGTTATTTGTTTTGTTAACATTTTAATTTGAGATTGAAGAAAACAAATTCTACCAGAAAATTCGTTAGTGAGGACAACGTGTATTACCGGAAGAAATGATTTGACTGAACAACGAACAGGAGATGAAGTGTCATCGACTCGTATTGTACTGCAGTGCATAGCCGCAACACACCAATAACATTTCCACAACACACCTACACACGTCTACATCTAAATGCATGACCTTAAGAACTACTAACTACTTTTCATCATTCATATAGACAAAAATTAAAATTGTTAAAACAGTAACTTGGTGATAATGTCTGTCTGAGCAAATGCGTGACCTTGAATTTCTTTCTTTGTGACACTTACACATAGACCAAAAGTGGTACATCAGTTCTCGAGAGGTAGTTGTGTGGGACCTGCAGGAGTACATCAGCATCTTCCAAGCCCGTGCCCAGCGGTACCGACATACGGAGTGTAGTTGGGAGTGTGTAGGTCGACGCCAGTTGGGATACGCGAGCGTTGTCGTCCCAGGATTGTATGTATGTGCCGTTCTGTAAAACAGATAATATACCTTATAACTCCCTATGATAAGAATAAAATTAAAAAAATAAACTCAGCGAACCATGAAAGAAAAAGGTATAGAAAATACGTTTTACATTGAGCTTTTACCGTGTCGTATTGTTAACAAAGAGGCAATGAGGGTGAGACCGCCCTAAGCGCCACTACGATATTTTTGCCGTGGGAGAGCCACTGCAACGCTGAGTGACAACGGCATATCTCGTACGATTTCATAGAACGATAATTTGACTTTACTGAAGGCCTGTTTTACGACTTACAGATCCAAAACTTCATTCGACAGATGTTGTATGAAGAATTTCTCAAAAAAGTTTTAGGTAGCCTAGAAACAGTAGTGGTGTCGCTGCCGCGTAGTGCGGTCTCACTGCATAACCACCAGGTTTCCTATACCGTGTCGTGTATAAATATCTGCGGCACTCCCGGTCCGGCGCAGTTGACGCTGAGCAGCCCGCCGGTGCTGAGGGCGGCGTCGTTGTACAGACAGCTGCCGGCATCAGGGCGTTGCAGCTCGCACGTGAAGCACGAGATCGCACCGCTGCCGTCCACGGAGTATACATGCTGTTCGGCCGTGTCGTCCACGTGGGTTGCCTTATACCAGCTGCGAAGAGCATATTCGTAAATGGCTTAAAAAACAATGCAAATTGGAGGATAAGCGCAGTACCACTTAATTTCAAGTTCCAACAGTTTTTTTTCTTATGATATTTAGGAGACAAGTGAGCAGACGGGTTTCCTGATGAAGCAGCTGCTGTCGCCCATGGACACTCGTGACATCCGAAGAGTCGAAAGTGCGTTGCCGGCCTTTATGAGGGAATAGGTAATCGGTATAGGGATAGGGGGATTAGGGAAGTTGGGCCACCGGTAAATTCACTCACTCAACGAAACACAGCACAACGCCGTTCCACGCCAGTTTTCTGTGAGGCCGTGGTATCAATCTGGTCGAGCTGGCCTATTCATACCGAAGCATGGGTGAGACCCACGATCTGTTTTAACTTCTCCGGTTGTACCTAAATAAGCCCCTAAAGTACTCACATAACATCATCAGCTGTCCACGTCATTATCTCCAGTACAGTATGTGAGGCGTTGACGCGGTTGGTCGCCGTCCACAGCGCGGCGCCGCCCGACACTTGCACGATCTGCTTGTACGCCACGTTGTTCACTGTCTGCAATGTTAATGTTAAAGGTGAGTTTGCATCAGACACTTTCACCAATAAATAGGTACCTAATTATTTTCGTCGAAGATCCGACCCCGAAGCGATACGGCGCTGTATCTATATCTAATATGTAAAATTCTCGTGTCACAGTTTTCGTTGCCATACTCCTCCGAAGCGGCTTGACCGATTTTGATGAAAATTTTTGTGCTTATCCGGTATCTATGAGTATCGGCCAACATCTATTTTTCATCCCCCTAAATTATTTATATGGCAAAACAACGTTTGCCGGGTCATCTAGTATACATATATAAAATTCTCGTGTCACAGTTTCTGTTGCCATACTCCTCCGAAGCGGCTTGACCGATTTTGATGAAAATTTTTGTGCTTATCCGGTATCTATGAGAATCGGCCAACATCTATTTTTCATCCCCTAAATGTTAGGGGTAGTACAACCCTATTTTTTTTGGCAACACAACGTTTGCCGGGTCAGTAATTATACATATAATAAACTTGTAGAAGGGTCAATTCTGTACATTGAAAATATTGAAACATAAATGGCAAGGGGTGTCACTGTATCTATACCAAACCCAAATATGTGATTTAAAAAATGTTTGTCGGTCTGTCTGTACGTTCAGGCATCACGTGAAAACTAATGGTTCGATTTCGATGAAACTTGGTATAATTATACTTTATTATCCTGGGCATGAAATGGGATACTTTTTATCCTGGAAAATATCCCCTCTTATAACACCTTTTACGAACGCAACTCTTCTATGTGTAGGTCTAGCGCGTGTAATAATTTTATCAATCAGAGTCACGTTGAAAATTTCTCTAAGACCGGTTAGTTATTAACGGACAAATATTTCTCAAGTGAATAAGTCGCATTGAGTTCCATAAAAAATCAGATCTTTTCTGTATTACTACTTTACGAATTAATGTTTATTACTGATCGTTTTTGTAGTGGTCAAATAACATTTTTTTCCCCAATTTGGTTTTGTTTAGGTTAAGTTTATCACTTCAATTGTTTAAAATAAGTTTCAGATAAGTTATAGCTATGCATATTTTGTTTTCACTCTGCTTTGTTTATTATTTCTATCTATAACAAGTTTCCACAAACTTGTTATTGGGTCTTAGTTTTGTAGTTATTTTAGTGATAGTTATTGTTATGTAGTTGTAAGTTTTCCAAATAAAATATAATAACGTACCTACACCTAAGTTTACAGTTGCACATACTAAATCATAGAGGGCGCTAGTAGTACAACGAATGTTTTGTTGTCTATGACATCAATACCATTTTTTTATTAGATGATACCTAGGTATGAGCATGACATTAAAATTACTTAGCGAGAGCAAATGTTAAAGCCCAAACCTGGAAGTCTCATAGTTTTTCTTATGCTGGAAGTGTGAAATAAAATTATACCTGAGGTAGAATGGTGATGAAAGAGTTTCCTTGTTCGTTAAAGATGAGGGGAATGTTGTCGATCCATCCGTTGGCTTCTGTGTATGTGTAGATCTGAAATGTACAATACTATAGGTTAATTTCTGCAAAGAAGAAGACTATTAATTAACATAATAAATCTCTCCTCATGGTAATATTTTAAAGCATTATGTTGCTCAATTAGTTTGTTATTGTCATATTATAAAGGTATTTACAATATTATTACTACATGGTATTAATAAGCATTTTTAATTTCCGAAATAGAAAAATGGCCTAGCATCAAACTCGCGAAACACCACTTTCACTGAAGTATACTTTTGGCCGCACGCCATTAATATTGAATGGCTATTCTCTTGAGAGTTAAGTGCGATGCGACAAATTAAAATGAAAATAAAAACTTGCACTTATGATTTTCTAGAGATAGAACACTAAAGTACATAATATAAAGTCTAGTTAAAAAAATCATATTAAAACATATATCAGCAGGTGTATACGAAAAAATTTTCTTCGAATGTTGCTTAGTACAAAAATATTACTTTTTTTCATTAAACTGCCTAGTGCGTACCCAAGAATTGTGATAGGAAAGAAAAAGTCAATCCTTTTTATATTTTGTAGGCTTTATACTTTCGATTGGAATGGAATTTATTCATGAACCATGCCAGCGCAGCAAAAAATACATTATGTTCTAGGGCGATTTATTAGTCAAATTTAAAAAATAGCCTCTTTTTAATGCTCTGGAATCTTGTCCCATGTCGTTGGAGTGCCACTGAAGCCATGTATCCTACCTGGGTACATTGGCTAGAAGCATCAGTACACAGCTGTACAGAGAGCGAGGTCTGCACACGGTTGGTCCACAATATAGCGATCGCGTTGCTTGCCACGAATGCCACGGTCTTCAGTATGGGCCTGAAAATAAAAAAAACTGAGTTTTTAGGCCTCAAATGAAGATTGCTAACAAGACTTGTAATTATTAAGCTATCATTAAAAACAAGTCAAGACAATTTATAAAATCTAAAACGAATAAATGTCAGTAAAGGAGGAGGAGGAGAAAAAACGAGATTCATGTGGCGACGCCAAAAATATAGCAAATCAAAAAACAAAAATTTCGGTCCTTTGACCGCTCCGATCTGTCTAGTGTTAAAGAATAGAAATAATTATTTAAGCCGGATAATTTAGTGGGGGACTTAACATTGTCAGGCGCGTGCGTTGAAAAGTTATTTATAGCAACTTTTTATATAGGATTTTTCATCACTAAAGAAACAATTTAGATTCCGAGATATATTTCTGGAAAATTCCTTTACTTTTTGTTTACATTTAGCCCCGCTTCTCACCTGTCAGCGCAGGGGACTTAGCTAAGACCTAAACGTGTTTGCTTCTTCGTAGAGTCGCTAAACAAAATGTATGGAAATGACAGAAGCGTTCGTTACGCCTTATGTCATTTTCGTACATTTTGTTTAGCGATTCTACAAAGAAGCGAAAACGTTTAGGTCTTGGCTAAGCCCCCAGTTCCGTATTGGGGTGTCATAAGAAAAATAAATTACATGGTTTCAGATTGCCTAACATACCTACTCAAAAATTGTTACCAGCTCACGGTTTAATATCTGCATTCACATAACTGACGATACAACGTAAATTTCATTTCTATGTAATGTACATTCAGTTCAAGCAGGGGTGGGGTAAACAAAAATCACGAAAATCGTTTGACGTACTTTATAGATACTCCCATCTATATACTCTAGTTTTTAACCGACATCCAAAAACGAGGAGGTTATATGTTCATCTGTGGATATTTTTTTTATGTATGTTCAATCATAGCTCTGCCGTTTATGAACGGATTTTAATTTTTTTTTCTTTTTTGCGCTACTTACTCATCTAGCGTGGTCGGGGGGCTGTAGACAACCTGAGCGTTGGATCCTAGCTGTCGCAGCGTCACCGATACGGTGGGGTTGGTAGTGCCGGGCTGAAAGAGAATACGGATGTTTGTTATCATAAATCCAACAATTCATTTAGTCCGGTCGCACATTATCCGAAATTCTGATCTGCCCCCTAGTCAAGTGGCAAGCGATTGGCATATTCGAACTCGACTAGATCACGTGATTTTTCGTTCGTCCATGTCAATCCCATAAATAAACACGCCAAACGATTATCGTAAGCGATACTCGCTTGACACTTGTCTAGGGGGGCAGATAATTTCAGACGAGCCGCCGGTACACATTGATCATATTGTTGAAAAAATTACAACGCTGAAAGCGGCAAGTTTTTTATGTTTTGGTTCGCATCTACGGCCCTAGCGTAGCGACCGAGAAAGTATTCCTTTCTACAGCAAGACAGATATTAGATAGACGTTGAACTGACGGATTCACAAAGGAAATTTGTAAGTTCATCCCAACCACCTGTCAGTTTGTCTATACTTTCATATGTCTAATCACGCTTTGCTAGCTCTGCAGGGATAAATACCCCACCAACATGAGCTTGCCCATACAATTCACAATTTTTTTTTCTAACACTGTACCTTTCACAGTAAACTCTATCCCTTTTAGTCATAAAAATATTTAAATGGTTTTAGTTAATCATGATTCGTGGTACTTTTCTGGAATATTGAAAACGTCATACGACAGAAAGTGACAGCGAATCTTGACTAGCTAAACACTGTTTAAATATTTTTATTATGGGGGTATATTTAACCGGACAAAGTAAACACTTCCTAAAGTGTTACAACATACTTTTGACACATTTTGTTACTAAGTAAACTTTATAATCCTTTACGCACTTTTATAAAGGTTTTACTATAAGATTTACGGCTTACACGAGGAATTACTTAGCTGCTTTGTAGAGATGCTACAGAAAATGTATGTTAAGTACTGAGTAGCTTAAGTTAGCACTAACAGTCTTATAAATACTACCCCAGCTTTTACTCAACACTTAGATCGTGGAAGCTCGCATTAACCAAGAAATAATGGCTACATTTAGTATTTTTCTACAAAACATACTTAATATCGTATGATATTTTAGGGTACTATAACACTATATATACTCTTTTAATTGCATTTTTGGCCTCAGAAAAGCGAAGTTACCTTCTAATTACTAAGTAGACAACAACAACACACCTTTGAATTGAAATTTACAACCTTCGAGCAAATACTCATTTTTTCCCATAAAATTTTAACAAATGTTATAATTTAACGACTTCATTATCTAGTTTGCCTGTTTAGCTATATGAGCTCGTACAAAAAATCTACATTACCTTAATTTCAAATCATTTTTCCGCGTTAAAGCGTCCATTACGCAAAAATCCGGCAGTTTTTAAAATGCTAGGTTACCCGCTTCGTCCACGTATGTCTTCAATTATGGTACCGTAGCTACTAGTTAACTTCTCTGTGGGCCACAATAATTGGAACTCAGCTTGGTGATAATTTATTTAGCATCTAAATTTGTTTCATGCATCCAAAGAGCAAGTCTCTAAATTACTAATATTACACCAAAATTTTCAAGATAATGCCTTATTTTGTAAGGTAGTATATATATTTAAAATATTAGTCATCCTTCATTAATAGACTGTCAAATTTACCTGATATTATAATAGAAAATTGTATCTTTGAATGAAGCGACTAATAAAATAATGATCGAACTTCATTCACTTCAGAAGTTCGTTTAATCATTTATAAATCTTCTATCCCCACTAACATATAAATACGAAGGTATGCCTATCTGTTTCTCTCATTTTTACCAATTTATAAAATTGAACTACATAAAAAATATATACCTTTTTAGGGACCCATTTCTGATATCTGATTTAAGTTATGAATAGTCTTATTCATAACTTTCACAGATTCTCCACACAACATATTTAAAAAAAAGTTGTGCATAGACTATCCGACACTTATCAGTAGGCGGATGAAACAGGCCCTTATACCCATAACTTTTTAATATACAATAATATTAGTCTTGTGTCCGTGTTTTTGTCACTGAACTCCTCGCAAACGGTTATATACCAACCATAGTAATAAGTATTTATGAGGATAGAAAGAATGGTTTAGATCCACATATCAAGACCGGCAGGACAAAGTACATAATACGGATGCTCATTACCGTGGGAGAGCCATGCTTCGGCATGAATGGGCCGGCTCGTGATACCACGGCTTTACAGAAAACTGGCGTGAAACGGCGTTGTGCTGTGTTTCGTTCAGTGAGTGAGTTTAACGGTGGCTCAACTTCCATAATTCCTATCCCCTATTCCCTCATAAATGGCCGGCAACGCACTTGCGACTCTTCGAATGTCGTGAGTGTCCTAGGGTGATATGCTGTCTATCAGGTAGCCTGTCTGCTCGCTTGTCTCCTAATTATGATAAAAAAAACGTCTGTCTGATCTACTATTTATTACATGAAAAGATAAACTGTTGAGCTACTAGTTAGTTTAGAAACTACAAAACGTAAAATAGTGATGACTAGCAAATTCTGTTACTTGAAACTAAACTAAACTCGCAAAAAAAATTATCTTTAACACATGACATAACAAAACACTAAGTGTGTATGTATGTGTGTACGTACGAGACCCAAATATAGTAACTTTCGCCTGTGTCTATGCAATGATAGATCTGGCACAGTAACCACTATACGTGATCTAACCGCAAATGTCTCGTAACACGCAGTTGTTACGGATTTTGGGTTAAGAAAGGGATTACATTTAAAGGTTGAGTACATTACACTTGATCTCTGGGAAATGGCCATTATAGTATTATAAACCGTGATTTTCGTAGAAACCACTAGAGAGAAGAAAGAATGATAAAAAATGCTATTTGTGTCGTGTGCGCTATTTTCGCTAACAGACTCTCTGAAAAGCTTGCTTACTTGGCTCAATGATGATTAAAATTTAATTTAACGAATACTTCGATAGCTAACATAATATTCATTTGTAATTATGACTTTATTTGTTCGAATGAATATTTTTTTATTTCATTCATTAATTTACAAACAAATATTTGTTGTCTCTGATACGGCAGAAAAGCCACATAAAGCTATTTTCAGTGACGTTTTTAAGGGGGGGATGACAAAAACGGGCGACCAGCACCAAAAGTGAGTAGTTTTACTTCAGGGTACCGAGTAATAAGAGACATCTGGCCGATTCTTTTCGTAAGTATTTGAATGTTGTACAAAATAAGGGGGCAAACGAGCAAACGGGTTACCTGGAAAGCTACAGCCGACATAGGCTAGCTGTCACCTCAATCCTCATTACTTAAATCGAGCCTGGGGGGTTATTATGATCTCTTATTTCCAGTCAAGTTCCAGCCAGTCAGCAGTCACGTGACACTAAATACGTGAAGTTTGACGTTCCCTAATGCTAACATGTTTAAAATCCATTCATAGACAACCAAACTAGTATTAATTCAGTTATTATGGTAATAAGACCTTGTGATACGAAATAACAAGGCCATATATTGAATTACCTGGAACCATGCAGGTTTGTAATGGTCATAATAGCCCCCCTGTAGCTCTAAGGGAACTCGTGTCTTGCAAGAATCTCTATTATTTCGTCTTCGTAGTCAGGTAAAAACTACTCACTTTAGGGTACCGTATCTCCCGATGCCTTGTGTACTGGTAGTCCACGGAGCCAGGGATGCCGAAGTGGGGTATCTTCATGATGCGGACGTTGGTGTCGTCGAAGGTGGCGTACGCGATCCTGGTACCATCACTCGAGAACCACAGCGCGTTGTTCGACGCGAACACTTCCTCTGGAAATACAGGTGAATAATTACGAAGACGTAAGTAGTTTAGAAAACTCCATTTACCGAAATTGAATACATTAGGCATTTAGTAAACAGAATTCTGTTTTTTTTTTTATAAAAAAAAATAGGAGACAAACAAACAAACGGGTTGCCTGATGGAAAGTTCCGTTTCCTACTTTCGATCAAATATTCTCTGTCGCGCATAGACACTTAAAACATCGGAAAAGTCGCGTGCATTGTCGGCCTCTTATGAGGGAGAGGGTAAGAGAGAAAGAGGGAGAGGGTAATAGGGGAAAAGGCAATAAGTCTCAGGAGTAGTACCAGTAAACTTAACACATTCGACTAAACGCTTCTCCTGCGGCTAAGCTCACGGCTCTTCCACATGTAATTTTTTCATTAAGTTCGCAAGATTCACTGCGTTCTTAACACGACTTTAACCGACTTAAGTGTGCCCCCATTTACTATTGTATAGTGAAAAACGTCTAATTACGAGTCGACGTGACACGCTTCAATTACGTCTCGGCTCATCACGAGTATCGCTTTGATTTTGTCTCGTCTAATTCACTCTATTGCTAGATAAGCTTGTTTAGAATTAGTCAAATTATGTATTCATGTCTAGAGCAACTTTATTATACTCTATGTTTACTAATCGTAGAATATTCACTAATTCCATAGACCAATTATGGTATAATTTCTCTATGCTAATTCTTGAATCCCTTTACTATTGGAAATCGTTTAAGAAAAGAATGTTATCCTCCTAAAAGGTGACGCTGCAAATCTTTTGAATTATTCGAATCGAAGTTAGGGGCACCGATGGAATCTCGGCTTGAGTGTTGGTAGAGGTAACATCGGCCCTTGCGAGTCTCCATGGGCAGTTGCTTTCTACCACGGTTTTTGTTTGTACTTTTTTCCTTATTACATAAAAAAAGGATACTTGCCTTCGTAGACCCAATCCGGGACGCCATTGTACACCACGCTCTCTTGACCCGTACTGGTGATCTGCACCGGTGTACTAGTCAAGTCAGACTGATAGTAGATGTTATTCTTGTACACGAAGGCTAAGCTGCTACCCGAAGGTCCCCAGACGAAGTTCTGGAGGATGGCATCAGCTGGCTCCACTCCAGGAGGTACAATGTTGATCACCTCGCCTGTGTAGATGCTGTAAACTGAGTAACGCGCGTCGAAACTATATCTGTACACCTGCGGATAGGAGTAAATAAATTACATTAAATTCTTTAATATATTAAATTTCTTGACTAATGTTATGAATGCGAAAGTCTATCTGTCTGTTACACGATAGATCCTTAAGGGTCGCAGTGACGCAAGGGCCACGGGATCCTTCCTTCGGAGAGGAAAAAAAATATATATTTTCACGACCAAACCGCAAAACCGATTTTGCTAAAAATGTACGGTTCCCGCGTGATAAGCGAATTTCGGCACAACGGATTTGTGGTCGTCGTCTAGTAATGTATATTATGCCTGGGAGATGAGAGAGCTATTTTTGGAGTCACACGAGCGTCGTCGAGACCTAGTATGTTTTGTTGATTAGGTAAAACGGGGAAAAAAATAAGAGCATTGTTTATTTTAGCAGTGAGATAAGACGCTACAGCGATTTTAAGGTTATAAAAGAGATAATTTTTTGAAAAAAATTGTTTACATGAAACATTTATTAGGCAATTTTTGACAGCAATTTCTAAAGTACTTATTTGAATGTGAAAAATTATCTGGAAAGCTTGGTTGCGGAAATATAAAGCTTTGTTGTTCTATATAATTACAGGCTTACCTTACACTCAAATTATCACTGAAAGTGTTCTTTGATATATTTTTACTACCCCCTATCTTAATCTGACAAATCTGATAACATTTCAATACTTAAAAATAACTTTTCTTCTACCCCACTAACTTAGAAATCTGATTTCTATACCATGATAACCAGGGACATGTAGAAAGCCTACACTAGCTTAATCTGACGCGTTCGAGTAAATCCAGAATTCCTTTCTTGGGCTTCCTTTTACTATTTATTACACACGGGCCGAGTCTGCAATAAGAGTTATGGAATATTTCACGAATATGCACAAAAAATACTAATTATTTTTTTATAAACTGGTATGATGCGAATCCTGCAGCTTTAAAGAAACATTTCCTATACTTCAAAAATTATATTAATCAAGGTAAAGTTAAATCAGGCGTTACTAATTTCTTTTAATGTTGAAAATTAACACACTTGTTTAAATGGAAAACCGACTGCATACCATCAATTTAGTGTGCACCAGTAGTTTTGTTTAGTGGATGTCATGTGACATAATAGTTTTATTGTATAACGATACTTTTTACATAATATTATTTATTTATTAACAAGCTACCTTTATTATTGACATGTATGACTCAAAACATGTATTAAGTATAAGATTTTAGATTAGTAATATGTAGATTGTAGCTGTTGTGAATATGGTCTGTTGTTGTCTCATCTTGGTCCATAATCAACAGGTATCCTTTATTGCTCGATCGAAGTGTCCATGTAATGGAAACGACAAGAATTTAATGTCGACTTCCTATCAAATGCTAATGTCAATTTCATAACTTTCTTCTTCTGGATTAGGACCATTTATTTGAACTTTTGTTTTTTTCGTAATAATTGAAGATATAATTTTGAGAAACGAATAAATAACATTTTATAAACTGAAAATTTTGAATAAATAGAGGCTTTTGCACCGCAACTAGTTTTGCCAGGTAATAAAAAAATTATAAAGTTTGTTAAAATTAAAAAAAAAAGTTTCTCATGCAAGATATTAGTTTCCTGTTACCACCCGTGTCTTCAATTATAAGTTTAATTTCCCATCTTACAAGTGTTATACATCAGATAATCGAATGAAGAAATATAACAAATTCATAGAATGCTTCTAAATACCAGGAATTCTTGGAATCGCTTCAATAATGTAAAGTAGCGAGCGGGAAATTCACACTCCATTTCGGGAGGATCCTCCTAAGGTCGCAAATTTATTAATGATCACGTTCATTGTTCAAGTTACATGGCCAGGCTTAGTGGTGTTTATACAGAATATTCTATTTTAAAGGTTATAATAATAACACTCCCAAGCCAAGATAGTAGCCAGTATGACTCATACTGAAATAGATTTCAGTAAAAAGTAAAAAAAGATTTCAAAAATGGAATGAGAATATTTTTTAATCGACTAAAGACTTATGAGAATTGCTGCTATAGCTATGATCAAATCTGAATTGGGCTTAATGTTAAATCCAAAGAGAATGGTTAAATCAACTTACCAAAAAATCAATTTTAGCCCAGAGGAGAAAGAATGGAATTGGTTAAAAGTAATCCTACCAGGCCAAGAAATGTAAAAAAAAACTACCCTATAACAATAACTCAAAAGCACATTAATCAAAACAAGGAAAACCAAGTTTCGCCAAAGCTACAAACTACATTATAGAGTTGGAGAATTATTAAGTTTGTCACGTTTCACATTACACGTAGAGAAATCGGTTTTAACTAACTTTAGCATCATCATAATAGTGGTGAATTGTATGCGGTTATGTTCATATGTTACATATAAGTCTATTTCATTATTATTAATATTATTATATACATATGTCAACATACTATATTGCCTTATTTATAGTTTTTTGTTTAGTTAATTATGTTTATGTAAATTGAGATCTATGTATAATACGTACTATTTGTTATTAATATTATTAATTATTTACCGTGCTCTTTAACCCACATACCACAACTTGTAGTTTACTTTAAGTTTAGTTTTTAGTACCTTTTTCATATTTGATTGCGAGCAATAAAGAATCTATCTAAGACTCAAGAATACTACATGCTTGTAATAGGACAATTCGATTAGCATTGTGGGAGCATTTTGAACTATTTAGTGCTTTAAACTTTTGCAATAATTTAGTTATCGTCTAAGCTTTTTTTACTTTTAATAGCTTATTTACGGATAATGCTATTAGATAAAAAATAGCGTTTATAATGTATAAGATTTGACATCAATTCGAATAGTACCTATATCTGCTTACTCCAATTGTTCTAGGCAATGTAAATTACTTGTTCGTAGATAAGATAAAAAGATAAAATGATAACCGTTGCGTAATTACTCTAATAAATAATACACATCTCTGTTACCTAGCAATAATTTTCCGACATGTTACAGCCATTTCCCGGAGTCTCATAAACTCGCATAGTGTATAATTTAATAAAAGGACTACTATTACGTTACGGCAGAAGTTCCTACCGCGTTCGGGTTCAATCAAGCTAAAAGCCACACAATATTAAAGCCCGTTTGAGTAAGAAGATTAAGCACTCACTAAAATAGGGAGCGAAAACTAACGGACAGTACGTCGTTGTCGTTTTTCCATTTGAATTTAAAAAGTGTAAATGTCAAAAATTGAAACTAGAATGCTGGCACGAATTTGTTATTTCGTGGTTCCATTGACAAATAAAAAAGTTTGAAAACCCAACTTTATCTACCATTAAGCTGAATACAAACTGATCGGACGCCCACACACAGTACAGTTTGCAAACTTCAATGTACAATTATTATCTAAATTACGGCTGTGAGTCGCGTCCGTAAGTCGCGTCTGATCAGTATGTCTTCCGCTTTAAACTTTAAAAATCGTAAGGCAAGTTCTTAAAATATATTTTTTTAAAACTACAATGACATTTAAAATACTAATAGCTATTTTAAATGTCAAAAGATGATAATAAACTTACCGACTCTTCATTATACGAAAGGACCACATATCTTTCATCAGCAGACAGCTCAGTAACTCTGAAGGACTGCTGTAGGATCTGTGAAAACATAATATCAGTAAAAACACTTTAATTTTCAGTTAGTTACTACTTGCTAAGATTTTGCTGTACTATACTTATATTATAAAATATACGAATTTGGCTATTACTTTCCGTGATTTACTCTTTTATGCCTTAACCACTAGACCTATATTTTTGAAATGAAGATACTTTGAGACCCAGGAAAGGATATAGGATAAATTTTAGGGTTTCCGCGTGATAGACGGAATTATATTGCAACAGAAATTCGCGCAACATTCAGTACATTATAAGGAAATTATTGATTGGTTAATAATAATTTGGCTATTTTTAGTTTTTACACAAGTATTCTAACAATTGCCGTGTCGATAATAATCATTGGAGAAATTAATAAATGCTCAAAGGAATTGATTGATTCTGAAAACACAATAATATAATACCTATGTCTTGCAACCATGCCAGAAGTGATTTCGCAAGGACGTGTAAGAGTAAGTATTTCTTTAAGCAATGTTGTATGTATCATCGAAGACATTAAAACAGACCGTGATCTGTCGGCTGGGTTTGACATATTTAAGTCCCAGAGGTCTAACTCTTTATCAACTTCCTTGATAATAGACAGTACAATATGCATTAAAGTGAAACTTCTTTGCAAAATCGTGATGTTGGCATGACACAATTTCGATCGTTTTGTAAAATCCTTGCACTTCAAACGCATCCAAAGAAATTAAAAAATATATCGAAAAGCAGACGTAGATACCCTATTACAGGGTCAATAATCTTTACCTGTGAAGTGTTAGATACAAGTATGGTGTGGGTGTTTGTCAGTACGTCATATTTCACCAGGTCGCCATACTCGTTTCTGAACAACACGTCATTTCCTGCAATTTAAATTAATTATAATTACTGGACACAATAGATAAAATCATTCTTTATTAGTATGAATGAAATGATTACATTTTTTCACGCAGTGCAAATAGCCAGTAGTAAATATGGCTTTGATAGTTATTCTATAGATAAAAATCTTTGATTAAATAGAAGGCACTTTTTACTAGCTGTAAAGAGGGTTAAAGTTTCTATAAATTTTTCTACGCAAGTTCGTCATTTTTTAAGTTAAGGACCCAAAATTTTGTTTCTGAACTGCTGATTCAAAATAAATGAATATTTGTTTAGGTGTTTAATGAAATTTTATTTCCTTGATTGTGAAATAGGGGTTGAAAGTTTGTATGAAAATACTTCTTAATACGAGCGAAGCCACGGGAAAAAGCTAGTATTATATAAAACGAAGGGGTGGTGCAAAAATAATATCCAACCTGACGTCCACGTTCCGTTGAAGCTGGCGGTAGAGAACTCTCCATTGATGATATCCTCCAGTTCTATCAGCACTTCCTCTGGCGGTGGTGGTTCCGTGGGCGGTGCCTGCGTTGTGGTGGGTGGGGCGGTGCTGGGTGCTAGTGTGGTTGAAGATGTGGTAGTGGGGATAGTCGGTCCCGGTGTGGAGATAATGGCGTCTGCCTCCGCGTCGTTCCCAGTGAGCACCACCGCGAGAGCTACCACCACACCTATTACCACTACCATGGCGACCGCCCCGATCACGTAGGTCAGCTTCTTCGACTTCTTCGTGGCTACCAGGACCTGGGAGATGCGTTTACTGAGTATAGGGTAATAATGCTTTAGGGTATGAGTTTGCTGTGAAAGTAACAGCGCCAATAGAGCTGTGATTGAAAAACTCATACTAATGTTTAGGCAGATCCATGACTCTGGGTCGCTTGCCCAATTGTCTCTTTCAGCGTCACCTTTTTCCTGTATCTTAAACTCTTTATAAATAAAACATCACCGTTAAATATTTTAATTAAATGTTGTATTTTTTTTAATACTTTTTTATCAATATTTTTCTTTTTTTTTATCTGGCAGGATTAATAAATACAATGTCCTATGCTATGTAAACATACCTAATTATGTGCGGACGTTTTTAATTTTTAGTTAGTATTCAACTAAATAACACTCAAATTAAATTTTTGATACCATTTTAAATGTCACTTAGCTCTAACACATTTTTTTTATAAAAATATTTAAACAGTGTTTAACTAATAAAGGTTCGGTGGACAGATCACTTTCCGTTCTGTGCGTTTTCAATATTTCAGAAAAGGACAGCGAATCTTGATTAGCTAAACGCTGTTTAAATATTTTTATGAATATTTAAACATAAAAATATTTAAACTATTAAAAGTGATTACTTACCTAAGTAATCACTGTTGGTATAAAAACAACTAATTTATTTAATCACCTCTTTAAAACTAAGTGTGATAAAAGCAAAGGGTACATAAATACACTTTTCTTGTAATTTTCAATTTCAAGGGTTTTAATTATATTCAATACACTTTTTATCGATTTGTTAATTTTTATGAGCAACACAGACGTCACAGATTATTAGACACTTTACTACACTGTTGCTTCAATTTCAATTAAAGTAATTTTAAAAATATATCTTCATTGGCAACAATTTATAACAAAACACTTGTACAAACTATATATCAGTGACAGATGGTATTGAACTTTGTGAGAGCTGTTATCAGTATAGATTACTATCGTTCGCTTAGAAGTAAATAAAATATTACGAGTGTATCGTTAAACTCTGGTGTGACATCACGTTTAAGTAATGCGTTTACAATAGTTGTATACTCAAAGAAATTATTTCAAAGGCCTGGATGGACAACGTAATTCGGTCGGACTATGACATAGTCACAATTGAAGATATAAGTGGAAGTAGCGGGTAACTAACATTTTAAAAACTACTGGTTTTTGTGTAAAATAAACGCTTTGGTAACGGAAAAATTATTTGAAATTAGAATAATGTGGATTTGATGTATGGCCAGATAGACAAGCTATAATTATAATGAAAAACTATTAAAATGATACTCATTTTTAAAGCTTGCTACTCGAATGTCGTAAAATGTTAGTAATTCGCTGCCTTTTACTCATGTCTTCAATTGTGAATACAATGTTAGTATAGCATACATAGCCAACATTATATGATACAACGATACCAAAATTCCGTAATTACCTTTTGAAAATAAATAAAAATTATTAATACGTAAATTAAATTCATAAAAGATATTAAAAAATATGAAAGTACGTTAGAAATTAAGGATCATTCATAAAGTGCGTCACTTAAAATGACCTCAATTTATTAAATTTTGACAAGGCAATTTTTTTCGCCTCTCGTTACCTCTTGTCACAATATGTCACATTTCTTTGATTCGTTTACACATAACCTACTCTATGGGTGGTCCCGAACAGAAAGTAAACCAACGTCAAAAATTGTTGTTTGTTCTATAATGAAAATAAAATTGATCGTATTATTTAATATTTTGTATCATTATTCATTATTTTGCTACTTGATTGTTTAATTAAAAGAAGAACAAACAGCAGAAGAAAGTTTGGGAAATATGATTAATTGCGGAAAATTTTAATTGCCCAAGTTTTACTTGTTTAGAATTTAGATGAAAGACAGGAATACAAAATATCCATAATACTAAAATTATTTAAGTTAGGTAGTGCCTTTAAAATATAAATGAGATACGGCATTTTGGCGTTAAAAAGAAATAATTTTGCGTAAACTTAAAAAACTCCTTTAAAAAATTTAAGTGGATTTTTTTAAGAAATTAAGTTTTTTCTGAAGATGTATAGGAATTTAGAAATAGAATTGTTTTCTATATAAAATACTTTCGTTCTAGTCACTTCCTTCTTTGTGGTACTTTGCGAATGTCTAACAAAGTAACCAGCTATAGAGGTTTGAACCTCGTACGACGGATGTTTTTTTGAATTGGTGAAGGGATGACAAAGATTGATTTGAAGTATTAAATAGTAATCCATTTAAAAGGTAATACAGCTGGATTTAATGGTGAACGCACATCTTGTCAGAGCCGTAGGAATCGAAGTCTTTTGAATTTGAAAGTGAACGATTCAGTCGAATCGGTAGATGGGCGCGGACGAATGTTCGAGTGTCCATAACTTTTCATATATCGAATCAAAAAATTCGTTTCCTTCACTACGTTCGGCTCCTTCGGTTCTGATGATTGGGTTTGCACAATACTACTGGTATTTAATGTAGCTTTGAAACCATTTGAATAAATTACTGAATTGCATAATAAAAAGAAGCCCTCGAGTAAGCACACACTCGAACTTATTGGTAGGTTTTTTTTAGGAAAATTTTTCACCTCGTGATTTAGGTTATCGAAAAAATAGACGATCTGTCTGTCTGCTTTTTGTCTGTATGAGTATCTTCTTTGTACACTTTATTGTAGAATCCAAAAGATCGAAAAGATTCTGATATAGATTTTTTAAAGCTGGAAACAATTTCGCTTCCTTACAGTGAATTTTAAAATTTAACTACATACATAAATAACAAAAAACACTAAATAGGAGAAAATGACATACCTGGTCACTGGTGCCCATTTCCATGGTGGAATTGCTGTTATCCTGCGCCATTTTGTGGTATATTCGTTACCTGAAACACACGAGAAAAGTTGTCTTAGAAAGTCTTTTATAAGATGATCGGATGCGAATATTAAAAGTCGCTTATAAGATCAAAGGAAGATATAGAGTGCTCTTGTGTACTGCGCACACACTTGAGCGCTATAAAATCATTCCCGTGTGCTTAATTTCCGGCCTCCGTCACCGAAACCGGTAGAGGAAATCTTACCGAAATATTTTAGTTTTTAAGATTCTTGACACACTGCAGCATATTCTCAAAACGTAATCGGGACTTTAAGAAAAATTTCGTTCAACCCGGACATGACCTTAGGGTCAGCGCGCACTGCTTTATTTACTAAACATTACACTATTGAAGACATTAGTTGAAAGAAACGAATAACTAACATTTTGCAACCTTCGAGTATATACTAATTTTTTTCCATAAAAATTTAACAAATCTTGTAACATACCTAATCTATCTAGCTATTGAATTTAGCTATATATCAAATCCACATTATTTTAATTTCAAATAATAATTCGGGTTCAAAGTGTCCATTAATACAAAAAAGGAGTTTTTAAAATGTTAGTTATCTGCTTCTTCCACTTATATCTTCAATTGTAATAAGGTGACTCAGGAGCTCTACTCTGAAACGGCACATTCAAATATTTGAACTCGACTGAATTTTGCCGTCTTACTCTAACTTTTTTTTTAACGGGCTTTGGCCCACCACACATTCCCACCACTGTATCTTCTGTGTCGCAAGGATCATCAGCGGTATCCAACCACGAAAACCCTTTGATGTGATCTCAGGGAGCCCGAGGGACGTGCTTAAGCTGTCTTGGGACCCGCAACGAAATTAATCAGAAGAAGGTAGGAGGAGTAGGAAATACCAGTTTTTCCCTCCACGTACAAAGCGGAAGACAGCACAAAGTTGGAATGACCGACAGTCAAAGAACTAAAGGGGGAGCACCACGGGAATAAATATAAATAATTATTGTGACTACTAAGCTAGATCTAAGTCTTATTTGAATTAATTGTGTTAGACTGATACCAGTAATAATTGTGACAAAAACGCTTAAAGGCATGAAAGTGTCTAGCGCTATCCACGAGGTCACCGTAATATGCGGCACCAGATATACACAAAATGTTGCTGAGCATCGTAGGTCTTTCGTTTTGCCAGAGATCAGTCTTACTCTAACTTTCAAGAGAACGAATCGGAATACTGTGTTCTACTAACAAACGTAAAATGGCTTTTACAGTAAAACGACAGCATTCGGTCGAGCCCAAATATTTGAGCTTGCCGTTTGAGAGTAGTGTTTTAGTTATTGTCTGAATATTAACCAATCAGATAGAGCATCCGTAGCCTAGTGGGTAAGACCCTTTGATTCGCACTCGAGAGAGTGCAGGTTCGAACCCCGGTGGAGGCGTGTACCTAAATGCCTGTAATGAGACATTTTCCGATCTCAAGTATATAATATGAATGCTCATTGCCGTGGGAGAGCCATGCTTCGGCAGGAATTGGCCAGCTCGACTGCTGATACCACGGCCTCACAGAAAACTGGCGTGAAACGGTGTTATGTTGTGTTTCATCCAGTGAGTGTGTTTACCGGTGGCCCAACTTCCCTAATGCTCCTATCCCTATTCCCTAATGAAGGCTGGCAACGCACTTGCCACTCTTCGGATATCACGAGTGTCCATGGGTGACGGCAATTGCTTTTCATCAGGTAATCGTAAAAAAAACATCGCTGTTGAGGTCAAAATAAAAAATTTGAAACTTGCCATGAAACATGACGCATGTCACTTGCGCCGAATCACACACTTTTCTCTGCTTGCAAAAATATCGTGTGAGCAAAACCACAAGTAAGTTTGCTCAAAAAAACAAGGTCACGGTGAATCCATTTAACCGACTACTTGCATTTTATTGTACCTAATGTATTGATACAATTTACTTCAGTGTGTCTTTATCTGATAACAGATAAATAACACTAACTGCTGTAGATAAGAGTTGTACTGATTCCATGTGTTAAATTACTTTGTAAATAACAATTGTCAATTCAGCAGAATCTTTAGCTTCCTAGAGACTGTCACGTGGACTGACATTTGGTCGGAATACATAATTTCATTGTAATTTTAATTTCCGTATCATTCTTACTGATAGTAGTATTACATAGATTATTAGCACTTATCTTAGGCCATTTCGTGACCTCACCTCTAAATTTCAAGCTGCTTGAAATCTTGGCTTTTTTTAACGAAAACGAAATTTTTTTTTTTTATTTGTATAGACAAACTCATGCTAGGGCACTTGTTCATAAAGACCACAAAAATAATTCCTCACTTTCACAATGGGACTCCTACAAATCCTAAAATTACAAAAGCTAGTAATTTGATTTATTTCAAATTACTAACTTTTGTTATACTTTGTGTTTCCTAAATGTGATATGAATACTTGGAGTCGTGGGTGGGTTGAAAAATGTACGGTTCCTACCCGTTAAGCCAACATACTCTTGACTTGAGTGTCTAGACGAATGTTAATTTAGGTAATAAGTGATCTCACAGGCGATAAAATTCAACTTCTTAACACTTGTTAGTTGCTAATCTGATAATCACAGTACTTTTAATGAACATCTGCACCACGATATTTAGGTATTAAATGTTCGCAGTTAAGCAAGTCATGAAATCATTGAAGGTGTTAAATATAATTTTGATATCGTAATATTATGTATATTACGATTTCAAAATGACATATTTTGACTTGATTTTTTTTTTCAAACTCACCAACATAACATCATTTGTCACAATTTTAAATTATCATACATGAAAGTTTGTTAACAGATAAAATGAGTTCTATTAACAGATGAAATTAGAGATGAATGTAAAAGTGATTAAGTGTAAAATAAGGTAACGGACGATCTATCCATAGATAATATTTGCATGCCAAATTGCCCCTGATCCATCCAGTGGGTTGTGCTGAGCGTAATTAACACTTTGTCTGATTGCCTGGAAGAAACCGCTTTTAGCTGTAAGACCGCCAATTTGTACAGTACCTTTATCGTATTTAAGTTTAGTTGTTAATTTGTGTTCAAATAAAGAATTTTCTACCTTTGTCACATCAGACTGACTTCAGTCACCTACGCCTTTTAATTAATAGTTAGATTTGGTATATCAAAATACTCTATTGACTAAAAAAAATTAAAAACTCACCACAAAATTCCCTGTCCGGCCCGTAGCCGAAGACCAGCTACACTAAAAAGCCAGCTTAAGATTAACGCTATCGTATAGATATCAGATAATATTTAAATAATCGTCATAAATTAGTTAATGGTACTTGATAAACTATCGGTAAATATAATCAGTATAAAATAATTGGGCATGGTATTGTTTAAGCCCAAATTGACTTGCAGCAAAAAATTTATTTGGGCCTGTTGCACCACTTCCCGATATGTGTCGGATAGGCTATCCGCAACTTGTCTGACGGATGGCGTATGGAGTGTGAAATAAATTGTAGATAGCCTATCCGACACTTATCAGTGAAACAGCCCCTTAGTCAGTTAAACTAGTTATTAGTAAAATTAATATTGCTTTAAGAACATTTCAGTGTTCAGGTTCTTCATATCTGTTGATTATTATTTATTATTACTATCATATCTTAACTGAAATTATTTATAGTTAAAAGTTAAAAAAGCGTATTTGTAGTTTTGTACCAAAGCTTTACTATTATGGAATTTTATTAAAGCTAGTTGGCTAGAAATAAGCCTGGAAATAATTCCTTTATCGGCTAACTAGAAAACACTTTTAATTTGACTAGAAACAAGTATAAAGTGTTTTTGCATTGTTTTAAGGGATAAAGGTGTTAAGACCTTTTTTTAAAGCAAGAATTAGAAAGAATGGAATTTTATGTTAACACTCGCGATACCATAATCATAAATAACATAATATTTAAGATCGAATTATCCTTTTAAAAGCTTTTATATCATCTACATAATCATGAAAGAAAGAAAACAGTACCTTTCAACAATTCTTAATTCAAAAGTCGGCCAAGGACGAGGTAGACTCGCTCTCGAAGGGTTCCGCACCGTAATTCTTTTTACACACTGTTAACGTGGGGTGCTGGTGCGCATCGCATTTTTTACACGAAGATGCGCTCTTCGTGTGAATAATTCGATGCGGTTGTAAAAAGTATGTGCACATCGCATGCACTCCTTAAATTGCGAATATTTATTTTATTGCCCCAATTAATTTGATAAATATATGAAAAACAAGACCAAAGAATTACGGCAGCCTCCCTAAAATGTGAATTTCAAATAATGTTATTGTTTTCTGTGTTTTTATTAAAGAAAATATATTATACACTAATAGAAATACTTAATTTGTGAAAATTCTGTAAGTCAAGCTGTCACGGTTCTAGAGATAAAGCCTGGAAACTTTTTTAAACTTTTTACACGTAACCCTAAAAATGTGAGGAAAAAACAAATTCAAGCAATCTCTGTTTTGGTACGTTTGATAAACACGGGTGTTCATACGAATGAAATCGCAATCTGTAAAGCAAGCGAATTCAGGAGCATACAGAAATATTGCAAAAGCAGAGGAAATGAAAGCGGGATCGAGACATCGAGACGGGCTGAATCTGGAGTGGGGAAGTGGGGAGTGGGCAAATGGGAAGCAGGGAGTGGGGAAAACTCGTACGTTCGGAAATTGACAACATATCGCCACACTCGATCTGCGAGTGACAAAAGCCGAGATTTTATCTGCACGATTCGTACTGGAAAGTTGGCAAAATGAAATAATGTTTTTTCGATTTTGATGTTATCATACCTTCAGCGCCATCACAATAATTACAGTTAAACTCCGGTGTTAATGAAAAAATAAAAGAGACCACCAAATTTTATTGTGTTAACAATCTTTATATATATAATTCTTCTGTGAGTGTGTATGTCACTGAACTCTTAAACGACTGGACCGATTTTGATGAAATTTTTTGTGTGTGTTCAAGGGGATCTGAGAATGGTTTAGATTCACAAAATAGCTCGGCAGGACAACGTCTGCGGGGTAAACTAGTTTTATATATCATTTTTCAGATACTAAGCACATATATATTTTATCAATGTGTAACTAATCGAGATTCGCTGTCCCTTCCTGTCGAGTGACGTTATCAGTGTTCCAGAAAAGGACAGCGAATCTTGATTACCTAAGCACCGTTTAAATATATTTATGAACAAGAGGATTAGTGTTTAATTATTAGAAGGAAATGTTCATTTCACCAAACTGATGCCAGATTGACCTTGTAGCCGTTGTCTGATGCTCCAGTATTGGTCTTTAATTATTTAAAGACCAATAATGGAGCATCAAGGTTAATCATGGCTACAAGGTCAATATGGCATCAGTTTGGTCAGGATTGACAGGTGAATAATCTAACCAGTTGATTGACGGTGTAAACATTTTCAATTAGGCACTTCTCTGCCATAATTCTGGCGTCAGTATCATGTTGATGGTTTAAACTGATACTAGATTCATTGCTTAAGCATTTTTTAAGGGGCAGCGCATAAAGCAACTGCCACAAACGCATGAGACTATTAATTCATTCAAGCCTTGCACTGCACCAAAAGCCACAATAGGGATTTCGCAAGGTGAAAAGTTCTTATTTTTTTTAAATAAAATTAAAATATAATGTTAAAAAATAAGTAATTCCCAAATTTCATGCTTAACAACTTCTATTTTTTTTTGCCTTCAAAGTTAGGCAGACAAGTCGATTTTTTTAGTTCTACAATTATTAAGTGTTTTTCTTTCATTATATCATATTTTCCATTATATAAATTAGGGAGTTAGTATTAACTTTTGTTATGGAATCACTGTAATGTAACGCAAAATTTAAAATAATTATATAAAAAAAGTTAACGATTTTATTAACGACAGCACATCCTGGGAGTAAGATGGCTGCTTACCAGGCTGCTTCTGTATAATATC
>JAOTAV010094220.1:0-10980 GCA_026546445.1 Cyclargus thomasi | reverse complement strand
CAGCCAAATCTGTTCTGCCGTTCTTGAGTTATAAGTGGTGTAACTAACACGACTTTCTTTTATATATATAGATTTCAGTCAGTCACCTCTGATTTTTGTACGATCTATGGGAATTATGATATAATATAATAATGAATAAGAACTGAACTACTGGACCGATTTTGTGAACTTTTTGGTGTATGTTGTAGGGGATTTGAGAATGGTTTAGATTCACAAACGACGAGACCAGCAGGACAACGATTGTCAAGTTCGATAATCCATACTATTTTATAAATGTGTCTATCTGCCTTTCTGTCTGTCTGTTGGTTACATCTTTACGCTCAAGCCACTCAACCGATTTTGCTGAAATTTGGGATGGAGATATTTTGTTTCCCGGGAAAGGACATAAAATTTTCTTTTATCCTGGAAAAATGTACGGCTCCCGCGTGCTATACGCATTTTAATGGAACGGAGTTTCGGTCATCATCTAGTAATTCTATCAAATTCACAATGCTAAAAATGAAACACCTACAAAACAATTCCCACATTCCACAAAAGAATTTAATGAGACGTAGGCGTAATAATGCAGAAACTTTAGTACAATACATAAAAACTTTATGCGTTAGGTCGTAAAGCCCAAAACTTGTATCCGTAGTTCTGCTTATGAACTCTGTGACACTAACAGCAGAACTTATAACTTATATAAATATATATTCATTTGCTTCCCTTCGCTTCTATTTTGACAAACTTCTTCTTTGGTACTTAAAGTCTGTTGAATTTTTTTATTTAAAAAACTGAAAGGTTTTTTTTAAATCAAACTTCACAAAACTGGCGACTGCGCATTTAAAGTAGTATTTTGATAACGGGTTGATTGTACAAAATACGGTCGCAATGCAAATAATATTATTTGAACACTATTATTATTAGTAATGTTAAAATCATTAAAAAGCCAAAATATTGAGATCATACGACTTGAAAGTATGACATGCTTTAAAGTAAAAATGTAAAAAGTTGCAAGTAGTAAATTATACACAACAGCGGAAACAGAAATTATTTGAAATCGTTACAGAGTGTGGTATGTTTTAAATACACAATAAATTGGGCGCTCGAGGTGGGCCGAGTAGTGGCCACAAGTAGTGCGTAACGTTTGTGTGCGTGTGTGTGTGTGTCTGTGTGTATGTGCGGCCGAAACGCAACTTGTTCTAAGGAGTAGTCGCGGCAGGGGCTGACAACCGGTGAATGCAAAAAAGTTGCTTACAAATTATTTCGGGGTTATTATATTTATGTTGACTAGAACCAAGCTTCCACGACGGGTATGTTTATTTTCGTCTTTTTGTCGTTCTCGTGTTCTCGAACACTGTTATAAATAAATAAATGTTATAAATAAAATTTACTAATGTCATTTTATAGTTTATAGCGGTGAAAACTTCGTGCTCACATGCCAGATGAAAAAACCAAGCAAACATGTTATTGCCTACATACAACAAGTCCTATAAAATTAAAGGTTTTTTTTTACATGATCATATAACACTAAAGCTTTGAAGCAGGATTAGGCGTATCAGAATTGGACAATAGACATTTTTAATGAGATTAAGTGTCCTTTATATTGAATAGGCTAATTCTAAGGGGGCCAAATTGCCAGCATACATATAAGCTACCAAAATGATATATTGTTAACTAAATATATATAAGTAACACACAAAAATATATATATATAAGAAAACAAAACTTTTTATATAATGTCACTATTGTCTGTTCTGAATATTTAGTTTAATTATGTAATCTTCGTAATCTGTAGTTGTTAGTACCATAGTAAATGAGATTTGTCAAGAAAGTATACAAAATAATTTCTTGACAATGTACACTGTAGTTACTATTTATTTAGTCTAATAAAAAAATTAACAATATACCACACGAGTGCTTTTTTTACGTACTGTACTAAAACAGAACACCTTACCTTCCGCTCCTAGTCGCTCCGGGACCGCGAGATTTAATTTTTGTATGATTGTGAACTTTAACGCATTATATTAAGATTTATTTTTCGCTACACTTGATTTGGATTTAAGTTGATTTGTGTCGGATAGTCCTGGTGCTGTGGAGACATACTTAACATACATGTATATCTATCACTTTTATGTATTACGATACTTTGTAGCTGTTCTGCGACTTCCGTAGAATAGAACGCAGCGCTACTACGCCTAGACAACGCTCGTACCATATATCGTAATAATGTTACGCCTAGACACTCCAGGTAGCACAAACCGTAGCATGGCTACGCCTTGAAGGCGTTTGTAGCATAGACCGTAGCATAGCTACGACTAGACAATGCTCGTAGCATAGACCGTAGCTGTGCTACGGCTAGATAAAGCTCATAGTACAGACTCTTGCTGTGCTACGGCTAGACAACGCTCTTAGCACAAATCGTAGCTGTGCTACGGCTAGACCACGCTCGTAGCATGGACCGTAGCTGTGCTACGGCTAGATAACGCTCATAGTACAGACCGTAGCTGTGCTACGGCTAGACAAAGCTTGTAGCATAGACCGTAGCTGTGCTACGGCTAGACGACGTTCGCAGCATAAACCGTAGCTGTGCTACGACTAGACAACACTCATAGTACAGACCGTAGCTTTGCTACGCCTAGATTCGTAAGACAGACACGCAATGAGTCACGAAAGCGTATATAGCGATTTTTTCAATTTTTGTTCCGTTTTTAACCGCAATCAGAGTAGACAGATATCAACGTGTTGTTATTATGAGACAGTACTTTTTGTTTGAAATAGGATTTTACAAACTTTACAGTCTTATTTGATATTCATTACACAATTATTTTGGGAATTACAGTATTATGCGCTAGGTTTTATACATATTAACGTAATAGAGACACATTTTACAAGTCCCATCAATACATAGGCCTGCAATCTAATATCCCGGTGTAACAATACGGCAAGCGCTCCAGTTTTATTTAATTATCATAAACAATGATACAGCAGTATGATAATTATATTCATAATATTATTATCCGATGCCACTTCTGTATTATTCTATTCACTCATTGTTCTATTTCATTCTATTTTAGCGCATAATGAGTATTATGAGTGCCCTTATTATCTCTGTATTCGTTCGGATGAAATTTACTCTAAGCGTTAATATAGAAATAGTATACAATGCTTCTTTTAACCGTGAAATAAAAACAGTAGAAGACGCACTCATCGATAAATATTAATCACAGTTTGTGAGATTTTGCTGTTATTTAGTAACATTATTCTATATTGTACATCCTCACGCAGTTTGATGCACATAAAGCAATAACTGTTATATTATCTATACTAATATTAGTAAGACGTAAGCGTTTGTATGTTAGTGTGTTTGTGGCGGATTATTTCCGAAGCTTTTAGAAAGCTAAATTCATTATTAAGTAATATTGCTGTAGCAATCTTGGATAGAAAACTACAGCAATATTACTTAATAATTAATAAAATATTAAAAACCCAATAAACTGTGTACTAGACAGCTATACTGATATAAATGATTTTCTAATTAAACTTAATAATGTAATACACACTACAGAAAAGGTTGAGCATCCCTGGCATAGAGTAATGTTACAGGTAACAGGTCTCGCGGCCATCTTGGAAAAAGCTTTTTAGTGCATTCGAATTTCGGGGACCTAGGCCGATGACCTCGCGCGGGGAGGGGGAGGCGGCCCAAGGACATAGACCAGGTGCTAGCCACCCTAACGCCTAAAACATCGCAAGCATCAAACGAGTTACTACAAAACTGGCCGCTTATAATGAGAAAAAAAGACGGAATTCGAATTTAGAATTCAGCATTCTTTTTTTTTTGAATTCGGGAAGCCGTTAAATTTTATGCCGTAGTTGTTAATCTATATATTAACACGCGAGCGTAAAACTGGTACCCCTTCTTACGAAATATGCATAGATGTAAAAGCTAGAAATTTCTCCCAGTTATAGTTGACATGGAAGAGGAGTGTGGGATACCAATATAATTTTAAAATATACTTAGGTATAGATTTTTCTAAGACCGACATGACAACGTCTGTCAGGCAGCTGCTAGTCAATAAATTAAAAAGAATTACGCCATTACAATACATACATACATACGTCATACATTTCGTTTCCACTTTCGGTGAGTTAATGATGGTTTTCGTGCTTCTAGAGAGTTATCACATGCCGTGACCCGACGGTGTATTTGTGTTGATAAATTGCGTAATTTTTGCAGGTGGTTTTTTAGCGAGAGCATATTTGATTTTTGACTTGACTTGTAGACACTAGCCCACATTTAGGGCCTCTTTACCGCTTACTGATAAGTGTCGGATAGTCCATCTATAACTGTTTTGACAGATCTTGTATGGAGAATCTGTCAAAAAAATTGTAGATAGCTTATAAGAAACTCTATCAGTGAGCGGTGTTATTTAACTAGAATAATTAATGTGACTTATTAGCGTACAAAATTCATTCTTATATTATACATCAGAAAAAAGTTAGTTTGTCTTTCCTTCGCGTGAAAAAAAAGTAATCACTTGACGTAATTTTTGGTATAGACTTAGATGCAAGGATAGGAAGAGTTAGGCTTTATCAAATAAATACAAAAATATTAGTATTTGTTTGGATCTATACAACAGATGACACCTACCTGTGATATCAATAGTTTTTAAAGTGTTAGATAATATTAAAAATAGAGTTGAAATCTTTATGTCGCAATGTGATTCTTTAAAAGGAAATATCCTGGGATTTACATTTCTTAAACATATCATTGACATTACGATGTTAAAATTTAAGTTCTCGTCAGTATACTTTGCTTACCAAAATAACAATTTTTACCTTGAGAAACCCTATAGTTAAGTATTTCTTAGAATGCCATGCACATAACACCTGTCAATACCTCAAAAAAGAAAGCGTCGCTAACGTCTGGTTTACACGTATTAAGTACATAAGTAAATAACTAAACTTTAACTTAACTTTAAGTTATTAACTTGAATAGATCAATCGGTTAGTTTACTGTTTGTTTAGTGTAATAAATTTACTGTTGTGGTTATATGTATGTAAAATTTTAAGGTGAATTTAAGTTTTTGTAATTAAGAACGTTACGTCTGGACAAACTCGACAAGAGTTTATAGGCATATCAAAAATAAAATTGTAACTAGATGTAAGAATGTGTAACAAATAAATAAATAACTGCATGTAAACACAAAATTTAGTAGTTAAGTCACTTAAAATAAAGTTAAAATTTAGCTAACTATTTATCTAATTAATAAGTGTAAACCAGATATAATACAACGCAACAAATTCGCTAATTTTGTTACACCCGATGACTTTTTGTAGCGCTTGCATCTGGCCAGTATCGCGTTCGCATAGCGTTTGTCTTGCATCTAAAACGCTTTGTCGTCGTACTTGCATGTTACATATTGCTTATATCGCGTTTGTATCGCTTCTGAATAAGCTCCCTGTATGCTAGAATACACAGCTAGAATTCACGTTCGCGATTGTATAAATGTAAACGCTAAGCGTGACAAGATTCAAGCACTGCATCGTTTCAAAAGTTCTTATATTATCAAACTGGCTTGAAAATGTGTTGTATCATGTTTCGTTCTGTGAGTGAGTTCACCGGAGGCCCAACACCCGATTCCATATCCCTATTTCCGGAGCCCATTCCTTCATCAGATAAGGCCGGCAAGGCACTTGCAACGCCTTTGCTGTTACAAGTGTCTAATGTTAACCGCAGATGCTTTCTTTCAGGTGATCCGTCTGCTCGCTAACGCCTTTATTCTCATTAAAAAGTCTTAGAGCCTTTAATTACATAACATTATTAGTGATCTTTATAATTTTTGATTCCAAGACACTGTTAAAATCATAAATATTCCAAGTTAATGCCAGCAAGGATATGTTAGCTGAACTGGACTTAATATTTTATAATCTTAATATCTTTTATTAATTATTCTTAATTTATATATTTCTTTTGTGAGTGTTTTTGTCATTGAATTACTCCCAAACAACAGGACCGATTGTGATAAAATTTGGAAACTAGGCCGGGCAGAACAACGTTTGTCTGGTCGGCTAGTAAATTTTATTATTTTCTTGTGCATGTGTTTGTCACTGATCTCCGAAATGATAGATTTTGATGAGATTTTTTCTATTTATTTAAGGAAATTTCTTTCGGGTCCGCTAGTCCTATATAAAACTCATGTAACTGAAAATATTCAACGTTATTTCTTAAGTATTTACTATGTAAATTTTATACATAAAGAGTTTTAACTTTAACGCCCGCTGAAAGGCAATATAATATTACTTAAACATGGCCGCCGTATTAAAACAAATGTAATTATTAATGAAATAAACGTCGTTTACAGATGTAATTTTATATCTTTATTAACCGCACCGAGCTGGTACGGACCGGTTTGAGTGCGTGTGTGTTTGTGTATTTGTGTGTGTAAGGAGGTTTCGACAGCGTTTTCGGCAGGAGCAAGTTTTTATCTAGTACACATTAACGATAAACGTTCAGTAAGCAACTAGCTAAATAATTAGTGATAACACCTAAAAACGACACATTCGAAATGTTTATCAAATGTTTACTGTCATATATTTTTGTTTTATTAACTCTTTACATAACTTAGAAAAAGAGAAAAGGGAGCACCATAGATTATTCTTTTTTTATGTTTTAAATAACTAGCTTTTGCCCGCGGCTTCCCACGATTTATTTTCATTTCCACACCCTATTTTATTCTTTTGGGGTAGTTTACCAAAATCCTTTCTAATCGGATGCCTACGTCATAATATCTACCTGTATACCAAATTTCAGCTCCATCAATCTAAGCTGTGCCTTGATAGTTTACTATGTCAGTCTCCGTAGCCTAGTGGGTAAGACCTTTGGTTCGCACTCGAGAGGGTGCAGATTCAAACCTCGGTGGAAGCGTGTACCAATGAGACATTTTCCGATCTCATGTACATAATACGGATACTCGTTGCCGTGGGAGAGCCATGCTTTGGCATGAAAAGGTCTGCTCGACCTATTCGTGCCAAAGCGTGGCACGAATAGGTCGAGGCCACGGCAATTCCCTAATCCCTTTATCCTTATTTCTATTTCTTATTCCCTTTTAAAGGCCGGCAAAGACCGTGGGCGAAGGCAGTTGCTATCCATTAGGTGACACGACTGCTCGCTTGCCCCCTAAATTTTTTTGTGCAAATGTTGATTTTTATAAATAATTTAATTGCGGCATTCAGAGACAAATATTAATAGCCTAACTGTTATTAAAAAAAGATTTAGGCATTGTATTATTATTATCAGTCGAATACTCGATCAAAGTTAGCAAATCTATATAACAATTTATTTAAAAGTTAATATTCTCGAATGATTTCAATAAATATTTATTCAAATTGTAAACTTTTCTCACATTATCAAATTTAATCTGGTATTGATTTGGCTTTTGCTCGTTCTCGGAAGGTTCAGCCCTTTATAGGACCTAAAATCTAAATGAAAAGTTACAGCACCCGACTGTACCCAAATGTGCCCACCAACACCCTGTATATAGTATAAATAATATACAGTAGGCTCTTATTAAAGGAAACCATCAAAATCGCACGCACTCAAATTCGTGATGTTAGTTTATTGAAAGCTGTAGCAGTATACCTCTTGCGGATCAACTTGGTACCTGGCTATAGCGTTTTATCTCAATATTGACGACAAAAAAGTTTTGTAAATATATATTTTTTTATTTAAATATTAAATCGATATTTTCGAATTGTAAAGAACTTGACTTGTAGAAATTATTTAAATCAATTAGTCGGTTTTTTAAAGGTCTTGCATAATTGCAAGTTTAGGAGTAACAGACATAATAAGTAAAAAAAAATACTTTTTAAATTTTTTATGCCATCGCTACTCGACGCGCAAGGCGAGAGTTTAATTTTTAAATCTATATTTTGAAGCTAATATTTTCGAAAAGTGTGTCCGTCTGTCTGTATGACTGTCTGTCTATCTGTCTGTTACCCCTTCACGCCCAAACCCTTAACCGATTTGCTGAAATTTAGAATGGAGATACTTTGAGTCCTGAGAAAGGTGAGAAAGGATAAAGGATATAATTTTCTCGGAAAATATATCCCGCGCGATAAAAATATTTAAGCGCAATAGAATTTAAATATTTAAGTTCAACTACTGTATATATCTGCATTGTGGTATGTGCCCAAACTCAATTACAGCACGGAGGCTCAAACTTCTAACTCGTATATACATTCTCATGCGTTATATACGCTTTATACAGAAATGACAGACTTCGTTACTCTTTCATTGGCAGAGGCCTAAATTCTGATTTCTATAATGTCTTGTTTACACGTATTAAGTAGATGAGTAGCTAACTAATTTTAAGTCAATTAACTTGTAATATTGCTAAATTTTGTGTTCACATACAATAATTAACTTAAAATTAAGTTAAAATTTAGTTATCTCTTTATCTACTTAATACGTATAAACCAGACATAAGTGTCAAACGGCAAAGCTGCGTTAAGACTATTCGAAATTGGACTTTATTTAAGACGTAAGAAAGTAGAAATTTATTTGCGAAATTGGCACAGTGTGGTGCACGTCTTTGGTTAGTTCGTTGGTAACATTTGAAATCCGTAAAGCAAATTTAAAAAACGTTGTCATATTTACACCTAAATATTTGGACAAAATCCTGACTGGATGTTACTAAACATGACATGGGAGAGGTCCGTATAATATTATGCCAATAATCTCTAGATAATTCTCGTGTGTCTGTCACTAAATTTCTTCCTGATTTCGACGTTTTATGGGATTTGAGAATGTTTCAGATTCACAAACCGACACTGGCAGGACAACGTCTGTCGGGTCTAATAAACTAAGAAACTTTTAACAATTTCACATAGTATAGTAGCAAACAGTATTGCTATTCGATACAATAGGCAATGAGTGTAACATAGCTGACCGTTTGTAAAAAACAATCCCATAGTCCATAAATCTTTTACTCGCGGCGTGTGGAGGATCCTGAAAAGAACATTATTGGCGTTCGTAACGAGGCCTCAGGGCGACATCGACCTCAACATATTGGGCCAAGCTGCCTGCGGTATCGGGCACGGGCGGAGGCGGGAACGGAGACGGTAGCTGAAGCGGTAGCTTGGACGGGAACGGAAAGTGGCGCGAAGAAAGATAAAGAGAAAAAAAACTTATAACAGAACAGAAAAGTAACGAATACCGGTGTAACCAAATTAATAACACTTTAGGGATTTATATGCCCCATATATAGAGATTACTGCGAGAGTAGCAGCGCTGAAAATTTTTTATGTATGGCGAAATTGGGTCCATAGAAATCACAAAAAAAATTGTTCGCTTTCAGCACTGCTAGTTTCGTAAACATCTACCTACCTCTAACCACATACAAGCCAAAAAGTATTTTTGCTTATTTTTTTTGCCCTGTCTAATGTACAAACATGATAGCTTTTAATGGACGAAGATTAAACATAATATTATTAGAGATGTTATAAAATATATTAAAAAAAAATTTTGTACTTACTCACTTAGTAATAGATTAAATACAATATAAAGCTGTTTATTATTTTGACGACCTTTATGGCTCAGTTGGCAAGCGCATTGGTAGCTTAAGCCGGGGATCGCGGGTTCAAATTCCGCCGAAGGAACAAAAAGTTTTTCAATGTTCCTGGGTCTTGGATGTGTATTAAATGTGTATCATATAAAAAAAATCTTAATTATGTGTATAGTATAAAAGTATTAAATATATTATTGTTGTCTGGTACCCGTAACACAAGTCTTTCTAGTGCTTGGCACAGGGCTAGATTGACGTGGTGTGAAGCGTCCATAAATATTATTATTATGATAGTTGTGAATTCTCATATAAAATCAACCATTAATAAGCGCTTAAAACACTGAGTACAAAAAGTGTTATTGAAAATCACTTCAGCGATTTACTTATCAGAACGCCTTTAGTTTTTAAAAAAAGAACATACATACGGTCGAATTGAGATACCTCCTCCTTTTTTGGAAGCCGGTTAAATAAGCGCATTCTTATCGCTCCCGCGCGTGCCTCACGCCACGCACCACGGTCGACCCTACCTAAAATCGTTTTATAAATAAAACCCGTACAGCGCCCGGCACGAATTAGAGAGGGATTTCTGCGCAACTAATAAATCGGGAAATAATAAAGGTCCGCCGTTCGCTCCGTTATCATAATTACCGCGCGTGTGATGTGCTCTTAGGGGAAGGGGGTGAGGTACAATCAGAGAAGAAAGAGAGCCAGGATATAAGTGAGTTGGTCGCTTTACATCAATCCAAGACATGAGGAAGAGAGATGCTGCCTGATACAGGCTTAAGCCTACTAGCTTACGTCACTTTACTTATACTGTAAACACTGTTATTAAAATAAAGATTATTATTATTGAAATAAAAGATCACGTCTTGCATGTAATTGACATATTCCGACCAAAATTTCGTGGGTCCTCCAGCTGGCTTTGTTGCAATTTCCGCCACGGTACATACGTCATCATTATCAATACCATCACCGTTAACGTTACGTACAGAGCCAGTTGACGGGCCCTCGTTGGTAGGAATATAACAATTACACGTTATTCTATTGATTGGGTTTGACGCGACCAACTTAGATCCACAATCTGGCTCTGAATCAACTTCCCCAATAGTACTTAAAACAACACAACATAGTATTTTCGCCGCCTTTCCTGAGATAATACCAGGATTTTCGTGGTCGAATACTGCGGTGGATCCTGGTGACCCAGAAGATAAAGGATACTGGAAATGTGTAGTCAAATGATTGTGTAGGCTATATTTATGAAGAGGTAAAAGACAGGCAGACACACACACACACATTCGCTTTTATAATATTAGTATGAGTAACATAGATATAAAAATATTGCTAGCGTCTTAATGCTAAATGTAATAGTAATGACAGGCACACTTAGCGTTAGCACTATAACTAGCATTCGACTGTGTCGTAAGTAAACTATATA
>JAOTAV010094219.1:0-10982 GCA_026546445.1 Cyclargus thomasi | reverse complement strand
GCTAAAAATACGCGGTCTTGTTCTTGGTCTTGGTCTTGCAAAAACGCAAGAACAAGACCAAGACTGCAAGACCAAGATTGAATTTGGGCAACACTAGTTGCGAGTGTATCTGCCGTTTAAAACTATGGTTAAATGTACGTGGCAAAATCGCTGGCAATGCATAGTTTAACGCCTCCATAGTCTAGTGGTTAAGAATAATAATAACTCCCACAACGGTTCCGGTGACGGTAGCCAGTTTCATAGAAACGCCATGTTACGCAGGAGGAATTTTATAATGCCCAAGTGTGTGCGCAGTACACAAGAGTATTCTCTCTTCCTTTGCTCTCGTACGAAAATAATACGATAAATAAACACAGGCTTATCATTTTAATTACTTTTATTCTATGGGAAAGTGGTTGTAATGGTTAAAATATAAATGTTTGGTTTATACTATTACGGACTTTTTTGTAGGCATTATTGAGTTCTACAACTTTTCTATAGAAATCAAAAGCACATCTCTAACCGTTTAGGTAGCGTTCGCGAGAATCGTTAACGTACGGCAGTTTTTTCGACGACTTACTCCACAATTTTGCACTACCACGAAAAATCCTATCTATTTTCCGATATAAAATATAGCATATACGGATTCGGAAGAATCACGCTAAGTAATGGTAAAAGAAATTTTGAAATTAGTCCATTAGTTTTTCAGCCTATTTTATACAAACAAACAAAAATACAAAGGTTTCCTCTTTATAATATTAGTATAGATTGGTCGATTATAGCCTAGAGTCTAGGCTTTTACAGGCTAATATTCCTAACTGGTAATATCGATGCATAATAATTATTCCATTCAGAGAACGCATTTAATTTATTCATAAATAAATTCCATTTCAATTTACCATCTAAATACATGAATTATTTATGTTCATTTATACTCATTTATATTAATTTACAGATCCCAAATTGGATTTCAATTAAATTGGTGTATAATTTATTTTCTGAATCGGGTCTTATTGATTCGGTTTAAGCACGATAGTAAATATCTGTACCTAGAATACGGCTTTATTCGAGGTACGGAAATATTTCCCCTTTTTTCAGTTGTAGGTATAGTTTCTTGGCTTCATAGTTTTTCGACTATAGGATCGAGGGGCTTAGCATGGCGTCCGAAAAATAGACAAAATGATACATAGTTGGGCTAAACAGACAGAAAGAAACACTTTCTCGGTCGCCATGCTAGGTCTGCTACTAGCGTGACAAAAAATGAATGCTCGGCAGTCGACACAATATTGTCACTTTTTAGGGTTCCGTACCCAAAGCTTTTTAACCCTATAACTAAGACTTGGATGTCTGTCCGTCTGTCTGTCTGTCCATCTGTCTCCGGGCTGTATCTCAAGAACCGTAAATGCTAGAGAGTTTAAATTTTCACAGATTATGTATTTTTTTGCCGCTATAACAACAAATACTGAAACGGAAATCAATTTAATAAAAAATAGGTGGTTCTCGTGAGCACGTGACAAACGTGATTTTTGCTATTTTTTGTTCGATATCAATAATGCCAGCATGTTTAGGGGGTAAACGAGCAGACGGGTTATCTGATGGTATGCAACTGCCGTTGGCCATGGACATTCGCGACATCCAAAGAGTCGCAAGTGCGTTGCCGGCCATTATGAGGGAATAGGGAATAGTAATAGCGATAGAATTAGGGAAGTTGGGCCACCTGTAAACTTACTACTGAACGAAACACAGCACAACGACGTTTCACGACAGTTTTCTGTGAGGCCGTAGCAATACTCCGGTCGAGCCGGCCCATTCGTACCGAAGCACGGCTCTCCCTCGGCAAATTACATTAAGGCTTACTTGAAATTTCCACAAAGTACTTAGTCGTATTTATAATTTACTAATCAGTAATTAAATTGAACCAAAATTATTAATTCAGTCGAGCTCTCAAATACACAATTTTTACCTTTGTCTGCTCTAATACAGTACGGAACCCCTCGTGCGCGAGTCCTACTCGCACTTGGCCCGTTATTTAAATAGCGACCATTTGTCTTAAATCCTCTAACTTTCGTCCGTAATTCGACACGCACCCAGCGAATATAGCTAATATTCGCTAAACTCGAAAGCTAAATTTCGAAGAAAGTTCATAAAAATCATTGCCATTTACATAATCGGCATTAGGAGTCGGAGAATAGCTTAGATCTGTGATTCGGGGAAAACGGGCGGAAAGGACATTGTACTTTATATAATTGGTCCAATCTTTGAATCGGCTTAAAAATGTCCTTTAATTTTGTTATCGATTTAGTAACGGTAAAGGAGCGTGTCCACTGCACCGAAGCGAACGGAACGAACGGAGCAACGACATTATCAAAATATCGATGGGGTTCGTCCACTGCATTCGGATTTAGCATCGATAATTTAGTATATTAAGACATCTATCAAAACGTCAACAAGTCAAAAAATCATAGAGTAAAGAGTTGTGTAAAACAATAGCAGTATAAACAGGTTTTTAAAAGAAGTTTATCTATGTAAACTTCATACTTAAAAGCACATCGCAAATACGTCATAACATCAAATTTCAGAATTCGAATGAAGAGTTAACCGAAGGTAGACAACGTCAGGATAAATACCGGTCTCTAGAGCAGAATTGACGATCCAGTGCACGCAGTTCCATAGAAATATTTACAAAGCAACATTACGCAAAGGTGCACTTTGATGCAATCCAAATTGCACCCTCAGTTCATGGCAGAAGATTAAAAATAGCTATACTCGATGGACACCATTTACAACATTAATATGAAAGATGCAACCTCAATTCAATCTTACGCCATGCACTGAGGGTGCGGTTTGGAGTGCATCAAGGCCGTGTTAAACGAACGGTTTGCCAAACACGGTCGTTTATCTAAAATGCAGCTTCAGTTCATGGCGTAAGATTGAAAATGCATTGCATCATCACCTTTGCATGATGTTTGTTCTCGCCGTGTAGAACCCCGGGAATCCCGGGAAAAGATATAATATACTTTTTATCCCGGAAAAATATGCGGTTCCCGCGTGATGAAGGCTGTTTATCACGCCGGAACCGTACATTTTTCCGGGATATCCTATGTCCTTTACCGGAGCTCAAAGTATCTCCATGCCAAATTTCAGCAAAATCGATTCAGTGGCTTGAACGTGAAGAGGTAATAGACAGACAGACACTTTCGCCTTGAAAATATTAGTATGGAAGGATGGAAGTATGGAAATGGATATGGATTGGCCTGTAGATACGAAAAATCTCGCCATCTATGAACTTAGATATTAAGGGTAGGTATAATTTCTTACTTCTTTTGCCTCTCCTCGACTCGTACCGCACTTCAGTCAAGTGCACTCAAGATGGCGGCCATTGTGGACGCCATTTTGTGGTCATATTGAATAACAATTATGGTGGAAATTATACTATGCTCAATTCGATGTAAGTTTGTACAAAACCCTACATGGAATCGAATAGACATAGATGACATTTCAATAGATACCCCAAACGTATGGGTTTTATACAAAAAAAAATTGCCTTCAGTCCCAAACCCTAGGGGTAACACCCGTAAAATTTATTTTTGTGAACGGACAGACAGACAGACATAACAAATCTATAAGGCCGTTCGTCCACCGCACGCCATTACCATCAACAAGATTATTTTAGACCAATAAAATTCAACTTTACGACCTAAACTATTGGTTTCATTTTCTAGCGACATTGTTTTTTGTGGTCATGTATAGAAAATTGAAACCTGTCTATGTCATCATTGTCTAGCTCATTATTAGGTCGAAACCACCTCATTGAGGGCGTCAGCGTGCGGTGGACAAACGGCGTGATTTAATTTTTGCCAATTTGGCTATCGAAGTTTAAAAAGCGATAAAAAAATGGCTAAGGGCTGAGATGAAAACTTAACACGTCACAAACTCAACTCTACTCTAAAACAGCTCAATTAAATAACAAATAATTTACTCATGTTTATTTAAATAGAATTATATTTTCCTGAATCAAATGACGAATTATTTACATATTTTTATTTAAATAGAATGATATTTAACTGAATCGAATGACGAATTATTTACTTATTTTAATTTTAAATAGAGTGAAATAATATTGATTTATAGCATTAATTTTTAAAGAACACGAGTTGTATTATAATTAAAATGTTCTTTTTCAATTAATAGTGTAAGCAAATGTTTATTTTATAAAGTCAAAGTATTATTTAGACTGTATGTTTCTTTTTAGTATCGGTTTTACAATTATCGTTACATTTTATCAATTTATGTAAAAAGCATAATATTGCATGCTCTGGCAGAATTTAGAGGGATCCAATTATTGTAATTAATGTTTATATTGTATACACCTAAATTCGTAATAAGTAAATGATTGATTGATCAACAATATTGTCGTAGTAACCAAAGTACCAGTCAAAAATTTAAATTTAGACAAATCATGCCGTCATGTTAGCTGGTACCGACTTTAAAATAATGAAGATCGTGTACGAGACAGGCTGATGCCTCACCGAATTCTGAAACAGGCTCTATTAAAGAATAAATTTTATTTAATACTTTTTAGTTTCTATTGTACTATTTTAGTTTTTTTCCTTTGGAAATCGGTTTTAACTTTTTGTTAAAAAATAATTGATTGGGTATTTGAGGTAAGCTGAAATCTTGTCATGTATGTGTCCTATTACCCCAATACAAAACTGCAGACCTGGCTAGTGAGAAGCGGGGCTAAAAACAAGAAAAAAACACGCTTTTATTGCAAATTAAACTAAAAAATAGAAAATAAATTTTGATAGCAAAGAGTTTAATGTAACTATAGTTGCAGATGAAACAATCAATCATAATGAATCACCTCAAAATAAAATTATAATAAAATTCAAGTTATTAACACAATGATGCATTTTACTCTAGTTCATAACTATCCTCTCGTAGGTTACCAACGATAATTGTAATATTTAAAAATATTAAGCACCCCACGCTTTATACTCTGAATTGAATCATTGTGTTAATAACTTAACTTTTATTATAATTTTATTTTGAGGTGATTCATTATGATTGATTGTTTAATCTGCAACTATAGTTGTACATTAAACTCTTTGCTATAAAAAAATATTTTCTAGTTTTTAGTTCAATTTGCAATTAAAGAGTGTTTTTTAGTTTTTTTTAATTGCTCAATATTGGCGGTATGGTTCATTGACCCTCAGTCAAACTGTACAAACCGCGATTGTCAAGAACAGAGCGACAACACAGCACTTTGTTTACAATGGAGTTTTGTAGGGAAATGACAATTTTTTGACAGAGGGCTAATGAACCTTACCGCAAACTTTGAACGATTGCCTTATACCGTCTTTGTAAGTAATAGGGAATATGCGTCTAAAACAAAATTTATTGAATGCATATTATTCCGATAGTGGGTTAAAAGATATACAGAATGACAAAAAATCTCCGAATTCTGTTGATAAATAACTAAGATCTCTCTTTAATAAATAAGATCTCTCTTTAATAAATAAGATCTCTCTAATAAATAAGATCTCTCTTTCTAGCTGACTACTCTAAAGGCTTGTAACTTTGTTGTTTTCAATTATCATCATGCATATTCCCTATTGTTATAGACTTACTCATTTGAACACGGGTACAACACGATACGGGAACCGTACCGTGGCCGTTTCCATGTAGAGAGGCGATAAGCCCTTTTTCACATTCACGTGGCTAAGATTACTGAGATAGTAGCCGTGTTTAATATATAAGCACGGGGCGATACGCGGTCGCCATGCCATGAAGTTGCTCATACTTTTTACGCCACGGCGACCGTACCACGTTACGCATACGGTCGCGGCACGGTCGTCTTATCGTATTTTTGTGAATTTAAATATTTCAGTGATTCAGATCAAAGACTTTCCATGCTCAACTTTCGCATTAATTACGTTACTTGTCATCTGTTAATCAGCCTGCATTGTCCTAAAGTCTGTACTTCCATATTAAAAATAACTAAGCACGGGATTTCATACTAACTTTGATATTTGATATGAAGTTTTGTGCCAACTTATAGCGATTGCTTCAAACCAACGACCTCCGAGTCCAGAGCCACGTCTTAAATCACTGGACCACGAGGGCGTGCGAGACATTTTCGTCTCATTTTTACTTTTTTAAAAGAATCTTAAAAGAGGGCAAGCGAGCGATACGAGTTGCCCTCTTTTAAAATTCTTTTATTTTCGTGTGTTGCCGTGTTGTTTTTATGAAGAATAAGTTACGCAAACAGTGAGAGCCATGATTCGGAACGAATAGGCCGGCTCGACCTGAGTGATACCATGGCCTCACAAAAAAATGGCATAAAACTTTACCGGTGGCCCAACTTAACTAAGCCCCATATCACTATTATAATTATTCCATATTTCTCCATACCTTGTCGTAGGTCTGCTGGCAGAGATCTCTTCTAGAGATAAGCACACCTATGTACTGCCACTACGTTTTCTACTTTAAGTTAGTTTTAAAAATCATGTATGTACATAAAGAATAAATAAAATAAATAAAAAATACTATTCCAATTCCCTATTCCCTTATAAAGGCCGGCAACGCACTTGCGACTCTTCGGATGTTACAGGTGTCCATGGTCGTCGACAGTTCCTTTCCATCAGGTTACCGATCTGCTCGCTTATTCCCTAAAAAAGGGAATGACCATAGGGACAGGGAGTGAGTTGTAGAAAGTTGGGCCTCCAGTAAACTCACACACTGGACGCAACAAAGCGTATCGCCGTTTCACGCCAGTTTTCTGTGCGGTCGTGGCATCCCTCCAGTCGAACCCCACGTTTCGGTGTGAGGTGACCAGATACGTCGTGGTCTCCGTACCCACAGCTAATTAGGTCAGGGGTTACAAACCTTTGCGGGAAGATGAATTATTTTTGTAATATTGACAGCGATTGGCCCTTTTCGTGTCAAATTATTTCCCCCCAGCAGTAAACCTTATTACGAACGTAAAACCCTTCGTATATCCCACCTCGAATATTAATTTTTTCATTATAAATTTCGTTTTATATAATTAGGTACTGTAACCATTAGCGGTATCCTAATAAAAGCCAGCCTGCGAAATGTGTGAGCAGTTTTTTTGTATGATATTTAGGGGGCGAACGAGCAGACGGGTTACCTGGTGGAAAACAACCACCATGTCGTTGCCCATGGACACTCATGACGTCCGAAGAGTCGCAAGGGGGATTGGGGAAGTTGGGCCAACGGTAAACCTACTCACTGAACGAAACACAGCACAACGCCGTTTCACTACAGTTTTCTATGTGGTATCACTTCGCTCGAGCCGACCCATTCGTGCCGAAGCATGGCTCTCGAGCATTTGTACTTGAGATCGGAAAATGTCTCATTAATACACGCTTGCAAGGGGGTTCGAACCCGCTTTCTCTTACCCATTTGGATACGAACGCTCTATTTAATTAGTATTTATATAGATTTTGTGTAAGGAAAGAGGTTAGGCTTTTTCCCAGCAGTGGGACTTCAACGGCTATTAATAATAATAGATAATAATAGATTGTGCAAAATAATACGTAAGTATTATTCGGTAAGCACAATAATATATCCTCCAATGGACTCTATGGACCATGACTCCCCCAATTTTTCCCCCCTCATTCAATCACTCCCCCATTCCCCCAATTCCTCAAATTTATTATTATTACTATTGTTATGTGTATAAAGTCTAAATGCGTCTTACATTATATATATTTACCAAGTTTCAACAATAACCCACATAGTTTCGGAGAAAAATGGCTCTGATATACGGACGGACTTACTGAATGTCATGGCGAATCTAAAGGAGTGAGCAAACTAAGCCGGGCTTCAGCGTGCCAGGCCTTAGCGAAAAAACCCGCCTCTATACAATTTGTGTGAAAGCGGATGCGCTGCACATCACCGGAGTACGCTCTTCGGGGCGGATTTTTGTGACCACAGTTAGTAGATTTCTGCTTTTTGGTAGAAATGAGTAACAGTTTAGTAGGAGGTCCAAAATCTATTACTCAGTTAATTGATTCATATAAATAGTACATTTTAATTGAAACAGTTGAATAGTGACGTTTTCGGTTCATCGAGTCACGAGTGATTTAAAAGTAGTGACACTTACGTACTCAAAATCCGTCATTGCGATGAGACCCGGCCCGTCAACAGTGTTCCATAGCGCATTTTGCGCTGCGCTGAGCCCCGGCACGCTCCGTCAAAGTTTGCGCTTACTTTAAAGATTTCATTTTCGTCATTTGGCTACGAAACCCTAGAAAAATTAACCAAAAAAAAAACTATATTATGCGTCAATCTATCGAAAGACCGATTATTCACCTCAGTCCTAATTCCCCGATAATACAATCCATTCTCCCTCATCACGTTAACAGGCTTACCTGAGGAGATGGGATCAACTAATGACATAAAGTTTTCTTTGAGACTGTTAAAAACCGTTTTATCAAAGTTTGATGAAAAAAAAAAATATTTTAATAAGTCGTCGTGATTCAACATGTGTGTGTGTCCATCCACTTAACCACTTATCAACTTTGGATTTTTTTATGAAATCAGTGAGCAACTGCTGTCTTACGACACTTGTATCATCGGAAGCGTTGCCGGCTTTTTAATGGAGGAACAGGGGTATTTTTTTAATGATATTTAGGAGCCTAGCGAGCAGACAGGTTACCTGATGAGAAACAACTGCCGTCGCCAATGGACACTTGCGACTTTATGAGGGAATAGGGAGTAGGGAATCGGCATAGGGATAGAGGGACAAGGGAAGTTGGGACACCGGTAAACTCACTCACTGAACGAAACACAGCACAAAGCCGTTTTACGACAGTCTTTGGTATCACTACGGTCGAGTCGGCCTATTCGTGCAAAAGCATGGCTCTCGAGCATCCGTATTATGTACTTGAGATCGGAATATGTCCCACGGTACTCGCCTCCACCGGGGTTAGAACCTGCACCCTCTCGAGTGCGAACCAAAGGTCTTACCCACTAGGCTACGGACGCTCGGTATACGGATTGAGGTGTAAGGAGTTCCGCCTACACAGCGCAACGCTATTTGACGCCAATTTTCTGTGAAGCTGTGGTATTTGTAGCCGGTCGAGCCGGAAAATTTATGCCGGACATGTCCATCTCGCTGTTCATAAAAATGGTCAACGTCATGTCATAACGCAACGAAAAATTAATTTTTCCGAATTCAACCAGACGTAAAAGCATTCCGCATCGCACCGACCACTGGAGCGGACGACAGTTTGTGACAGTTCGCTATCAAATCTATGGGGAACTTAAATTGCTTTCAATGCACGATATCAGGACGAGGAGTTCCCTGATCTATTTACTGACTGAAAATGCGGGATGATGATATTGTCCAAAATGTTTTGTACCCCTGCTTAGATTTAAAATTTTCAGTGATAAAAAAAGTTTCATTTTTATTCTAAAAATATTTAAAAACAGTGTTTAACTAATCAAGGCCCGCTGTCCCTTTCCGTCGTGTGACGTCTTCAAAAATTTATTTTATAAAATAAGGGGGCAAACGAGCAAACGGGTTACCTGATGGAAAGCAACTACCGCCACCCATATACACTCGCAACATCAGGGTTTCAGGTGTGTTGCCGGCTTTTTGAGGGAATAGGGTTAAGGGATTAGGGAAATTGGGCCACTGGTAAATTCACTCACTGAACGTCTCTCAACGTCAGCACAACACCGTTTCACGCCCGTTTTTTGTGAGGCCGTGGTATCACTCCATTCGTGCCAAAGACTGGCTCTGCCTCGGCAAAGTCACTTTGGTGAATCCCTTTAGTAAATCAAATCCCGAAAAAGCCTTTAAGGGCTCAGAGCTCATCGCTCCTTATTCAAACCCTTAGCCGAAACGCCCTAACGATAAAATCCGATCAATAGGTTCTTATGAATCGGCTGTGTGAACGATCCTTCATATACACACAACTTCTGATGTGTGCGTAAATTGCTGTAGTTGTCTACAGTTGTAAGAAATTATTGCAATAGTAAGAGCCCGTTTCACCGCTTACAGATAGTCTATCCAGTACTTTGTTTGACAGATTTTGTCGTTTTCTTTTTCTCTACAACGGCGCCAGTACGTGGTTTTTACGCGATTTTTTTTTTAAAACAAAGATTCACATAAGTTTTTATGTGAATCTTCGATCTAAATAAATAAAATCCTGTAGTACATATGTTTAAGAAGAAAGCGTATTCCTAAAAATTTTCTAATGCTGCGTGTGAGGGCGACAATAGGTGTTTACAATCTGGTAACCTTCGCCCGTCAAATTGAAAAAAAAACTGATTAATACTGACCTTTTAACTCACAGCCCAAACCTCTGGCCGAGAGCTGGTAGTGGTTTTTGAGTATCTATTTGAAGCAATCTGAAACTTTGTCATGCATGTTCTGCCCTCAACCCTAATCATATCCAAGAATACTGGCGCACAGCCATGTCCAAGCCCAATGAGCCTAGCGTTCGCCTAATGTCATAGCCGCCGCAAAATTTTACATTTCTATACAAAACTTGATTGTCAACAAACTTCTCGCTTTGGTGAAAACGGTTTGTATGGAAATTTTACAGAAGGCTAATGACCATTACCGACACTTGACGAACGCATAATATGTTAAAAGTGATTTTAGTATTGATAGTACAGTCGTTAAGTTCTGATGGCCAATAAAAGCCACAGGCTGTAGCATTGATATTCGTTCCTGTAATAAATACAGCCTTTTTACTCGCGTATAAATATAAAAAAATATTCAGGCCAAAGAGTAGTTGCATGTATAGATAGGAAAATTGAAACTGAGCCATTTCTGCCGTGGGAGAGCCGTCTTTGGCACGAATGGGCCGGTTCGACCGAAGTGATACCACAGCCTCACAGAAAACTGGCGTGAAAGTTCGGCTTAAAGATCTTTATTAATTTCGTCATTTCGTCACTTGTATGAGAATAACATAAGTTTAAAATATTGAAAGTGCGGGTAATTTTAAAAATTTAAGAAGCGA
>JAOTAV010094218.1:0-10982 GCA_026546445.1 Cyclargus thomasi | reverse complement strand
GGACCTATTCGGAACAATACCCTATACAACAAAGCAAAAATTTTGAAAATCGGTTCACAAACGGCGGAGCTATGGTTTAACATACATAAAAAAAAAAAAAAAAAAATATATCCACAGCCGAACATAATAACCTCCTCGTTTTTGGAAGTCGGTTAAAAAGAATTATTTATTACTTTTCAGTTCGTCTATCATTGTTTTGTTGTGGAAGTCGGTTTTTATTTTTGTTTAAAATGAATATGCTCTTTAACTGGTACGGAACCCTTCGTACGCTAGTACAATTTTCACTTGGCCGGTATTTATTACAAATTGTACTTAAGTTTGTATGTTTTGTTTAAAATTAATATGCTCTTCACTGGTACGGAACCCTTCGTACGCTAGTCCAATTTTCACTTGGTCGGTTTTTATTACAAATCGTACTTAAATACGGGATATTAAAAGTTTTCTACGTGTCACGTCGTTGTACATCTGCGTGACGTTTCCGTGTCTCGTCATAACGGAGCAGTGACATGTTTTTTCAGTCCGTATAAATTCTTTGAACAATTACTATTGAAATAATTAACCTTTTTTATTGGGAAAATGCATTTACGCATCCCTGGCAGCTCGCCGGCTACCAAGGTATGTGGGACTCCCACGGAGACCACACAAGGCACATCCACTAAAAACCCAACGGGTGTTTCTACTTTAGGCAGAGTCACGTGATACGCGAGGTACCCGACCGTGACAACTGTTAATTCAACCTGCCATCCGACAGTTAGTTTTGCTATTACTGGATTGCGAAATTCGAATTTCGTCCGATTTTGGGGCACGCGGTCCTTGCGTCGTGCAGCGCCCGTGAGCATGTGAAAGTCAATACAAATCCGTATATCACTAAGACGGTCGCCATGTTCCTTGTACCCGTGTGAAACATAAATTTATACTGATAATAATAATTTTTCTTAACAAAAAATTAAAACCAACTTCCAAAGGAAAATCAAAAATAAAAAAAGAAAACTAAAAAGTATTAAATAAAATGTATTCTTTAATAGTGCCTTTTTCAGAATTCGGTGAGGCATCAGCCTATTTCCGTACACAATCTTCATTATTTTAAAGTCGGTACCAGCTAACTTCAAAATTTTATACAGGGCCAAGAGTAACTGATCGAAATACAGCACAACGCCGTTTCACACAAGTTTTCTGTGAAGCCGTGGTATCACTACGGTCGAGCCGGCCCGTTCGTTTCGAAGCATGGATCACCCACGGCAATGAGCATCCACGTTACACGCCTCCACCCGGGTTTGAACCTGCACCCTCTCGAGTGCAAACCAAACGTTTTACCCACTAGGCCACGGGCGCTCATGCTAACGATAACCAATTTTCATTATTCAAATGGCTTAACAATTTCTTATGAAACTCTGAATGTATCCGGCCCGATGAAACGCCACTGTATGACATTGACATACGTGACAGGTTTCATTTTGCCACTACAGATCGGCGACGACATGTACACTAGAGCGCTGTCGCTGAAAAATGACACCTATGGCCTTCACATGTAAAACATAAAATTGCATTTTATCCGTCTAAAGTAATCTCATTGACGCCGGCGACGGCGTGCGGTGGACAAACGTTATTCGTATCTTAGTCGTCAATAAAAATAAATCTAAGATTAGGACGGATCCGCGAATTTGATCCGTCTGTCAAGTAAACAGGCATTAAATTGAACGTCACAGTGGATTTGAGGCCACGAGATTTGACTGCGTCAACGTTTTGTGGTGAAAAATCGCGGAAATAAACTTTGGTGAAAATGGTGGTACTTTGAAAAATGTTTTTACTATTAGAATAATAATTTGTTAATGCTATAGTATAATTTTCTAATGTAATTATTTTGGTTTTGATTTATAGATATCAAGACGTTTTTCTAAGGCTTTGTCACTCATCAGCAATTTTGCGGGATGCTACTATTCTACACTTTACTTCTTAACTGTAAGCCATCTTGTTTAACTGCTTTGGAGAAGGATATTCTTACTTTAATATTATTGTGTCGCCTAAATTTTAATAGTCCTGCACTGTCGTTACGGGTTAGGTTATATGTAGTTATATAGGTCATAATGCAGTCAAATTACATTTGTGTATTCCTCATCTACCTATAAATCAACTTTCATGTATAGTTTTATTGAATTCATTTTTTCTATCGCACAAATCCATTGCGCATGTCAAAATCATGTCATGTTATGGAAAAGGCCGTGTTTATGCCACTAGGGTTTTTGCATGGGCGTATGCGGGCGCAAAATCTCTTATAATATATTTTAAACTCAAGCGATGTCATGAAACCGTCACAGAAATTGTTTATAATTGGTTATCAGTCAAGTTGTAAGCAATTGAATTACCACAATATTACGTGAGTTTCACATGCGAATACGGGACTTGTGCGTACCAAAAAACGCCAGCGAACACCACCAGACAAAAGTTGTTATTCTGTGACGCTTCACGTTGAGTTTTAAAGCTGTCATGATTTTGGAAAATGAAGAAATTGCATAGTAAAAACGGAAATAATACAACTAAAGTATATCAAAGTCGCAGCGACGTTTGCGGTCGCGAACGCAGTCGCAACGACATTCCGTGGCCTCACCCTGATGATTAATTTCACGGTGTCAAACTCCCCACTTAGGGGGTTGAACATTTTTCGATTAGCCGTCAAAATCATTTTCCGCGTGTTACGTTGTTGAAAAAGTTTCGGCAATAGGAACTTGTTTAGTAAGTAAAAATTGTTACGAGCTGGCTTAGGGAGCGTCCAGGTTTTTATTAATGATTATTAGGGGGCAAGCGAGCAGACAGACGGGTTACCGGATGGAAAGCAACTGACCTCGCCCTTGGACACTCGTGACATCCGAAGAGTCGCAAATGCTTTGCCGGCTTTTATGAGGGAATAGGGGATGGGAGTTGGGATAGGAGAATTGGGGAAGTTGGGCCACCGGTAAACTCACTTACTGAACGGAACAGCACAGCGCCGTTTCACGTCAGTTTTCTGTGAGGAGGATAGTATCACTCCGGTCAAGCCGGCCCATTCGTGCCGAAGGATGATTCTCCCACGGCAATGAGCATCCGTTCTTGAGATCAGAGAATGTCTAATTGGTACGCGTCTACACCCGGGTTCGAACCTGCACCCTCTCGAGTGCGAACCAAAAGTTTTATCCACTAGGCTAGGACGCTCTTGCGTAATAAGTTTCAATCTTCTCTCTTAAATACCTCAAGCAGTGGCTAGTTTTTTTCGTCCAATCCGTATAACCCCTTAAATATACGAAACCCTCCTTCTGGCGCAGTCGAGTAAAAATGTGACTGTCCGCCTGTTAACTCTTTACGCCCAAACCTGAACTGATTTTGCTGAAGTTTGGTATGGAGGGGTTTTAAAATTAAAAAATGATATTTTCGTACAGTAAAAAGTAGCCCATGTGATCCAGATTACCACCTAACCCCATAACAAATTTAATTAAATTCTATACAGTAGTTTTTATGTGGATGAATCATCCAAAATACGAAACATTTTCATACATCATTCATTCGCATTTATAATATTCGTGAGATATAATATTAATATAAATTTACTGATATCTTTTCTAAATACGATTTCTATTTAGAAAAGTCAATAATGTCTGATCTTTATAAAAAGGTTTTCATTTCATATACTCCTAAACTCGAGGGGTTATTTCGTATTTGAAGGAATTCGAAATAATCTCGCACAGATTTTGAATATTGGATAGTTGATCAATATGCCTTAAATATATACTGCCGTCCTGAAGCTTAAATATATACTGCCGTCCTGAAGCTTAAATGCTGTCAACCAACATCTAGTCATTTTTAAAAATTTTTATGCCATCATAATTAGAAGAAAAAGCTCTATCGACGTGTATTAGCAACATTTTTGTCGCTTTTATAGTCATCGAGTTATTAAAATTAATATTGCCGTTATGAATATCATAACTCAAAAAGTACTTTTTGTACATAGAATTATCGGCATTTTAGCTTGGGGAGGGTAGTAGTGGCTATACTCGCCTCTGTTCGCGGATGTTTGTCCATGATCGCCTTTGAACGGCGACTTGATAAAGTACTATGGCAGGTTAAGTTGAAAACATACTGATCGGACGCGAGTTACGGACGCGGCTGACGGCCGCGATCTAGAAAATATTTGCATATTGAAGTGTGTGAGGCGTAAGTCGCGGACGTTTTGTATGGGCTGTCAGCCGCGACTCAAGTCAGTCTCGGACGTTTTTGTACGGGCTGTCAGCCGCGTCTCAAGTCAGTTTCGGACGTTTTTGTACGGGCTGTCAGCCGCGTCTCAAGTCAGTTTCGGACGTTATTGTACGGGCTGTCAGCCGCGTATCAAGTCAGTCTCGGACGTTTTTGTATGGGCTGTCAGCCGCATTCGATCAGTTTGTTTTCAGCTTTACGCCTTATACTTTGCACACTTCATTCACAATTATTGTGTAAGTCGCGGCTGTCAGTCGCGTCCGTAACTCGCGTCGGATCAGTATTGTTTCCGCTTTATGCGGACGCTTACACGACTATATAGCGAAATAACATGTACAATTTGACGTCTTTAAATTACAAACCATATTTTAAAATGTCCATGTATGGTAAAGGAATATGATGTTACAAACCTCCTTAAGTATGACGTACTTTATGGATGATCCCAAAAAAATTTTCATAATGACAGAACTTATTATACTGCCGTCCTCAAACTAAAATGCCACTATGTACAAAAGGTACTTTTTGAGTTATGAGCAAAAAACGCCGCAGTTTTTCTAAGGGCTTGGTACTTCATAACGGAAATATTAATTTTAATAACTCGACGACTATAAAGCTACAAAAATGTTGGTAACACACGTCGATAGAGCTTTTATTTCGGATTATGATGGCATCAAAATGTCAAAAACGACTAGATGTTGGTTAACGGCATTTAAGCAGGGTCTCCTCTTTACGTTCTAGTTTACTACGGCACATCGTATCTTTGTATCCAGCAAAATTTGTTCAGACAGACAGACGCATTAATTAATAGTAGAGGTCGACCTGTGGTCGAAATTCGATCATATTTAAAATACTAAGCTTAAGTGAAGAGCTATAAAAAAACTATTTTCTATTTTCAATTCAATCACAGACTTTAATTTGGCATAAACGTCTCGTTACCAGGCCATTAAATTTCATTAAAAAAATGCAGTCGTCAGCCATAAACAATAGAATATTTCGTGAATAGATTATCGTGTCATGTCAAAATATTGCAGTGTGCGTGTTGAAGTGTACGTAGCGTTTTATTAATTAAAAATGTGTCAGATAAATGCATATTTGCCACATAATATCGGTATTCCACGCTCCTCCTCCATATCAACTATAACTGGAAGAAATTTCATGCTTTTACATCTAAGCGACTTTCGTCAAAGGGGATACAAAGATTTCCGCTCGCGTATAACTATAAATATTAGTATTGACGATGTCGGATTCATACGACGTTCTTTTTTTTTATTCCAGGTTCAGATTCTACGTGTACTCTGCGTACATGGAGCGGCGGACGGTCGCTGCGGTGCGCGTTATAGCGGCGACGAAAACGCGCGGCGCAGACCCCGTCGTGTGTCGACTGTTTATGCCAGATAACAGGACCGTCACGCTTAAGGCTAGGGTTAAGGTGAGGTGGTTAGATGTTTGAAGATAATGAGGCGTGTATCTGGATCTCGGCGACTTCAACAGAAATAAAAGACATTGATTTTGCATTCGTGCCTTGTCACGAGTTTTGACTTTCCTGGTCACGAGCTCCGTGAGGTTTATAGCAAAGAAAATGCAGAAAAAATTTTAAGAAAAAAGCAGGAATTTTTTTTTATCTTTGTTACCATTCGGAAAGAGTCGCGGGCAATAGCTTGTATAATATATTAAGGTATCATTACATGGTATAATTTAAAAACAAAGATAAGGATATTGGCAAAGCTCTGCTAGTAAAATGTGCGATGTTTTTTCAGAATGAGATTTACCACAGAATGTTATCTTAGGCAAGGCTTCAACTTCGCTTTTGTCCTTCTAGACCTAAGGGCGGCCTGTAGAAAATTCTAATTCATATTTCGAACACATTCCATTTTCGAGTTTGCTTCTACGGTATTAAAATATTTAAAGTCACGAGGTGCTCTTTCGTTCGTTCACCAATTTAAAATTTATTGAATGCGTGAAAGCAAACAGCGACAAAAAAGTTCCTAACTAAAACGAGGCTATAACGAGAGCTGCTACTGAACTTTTCAAAACAGGCGTTGAGTATAAAATTAGGATTTGTTCACATTGGTAACTGACAGGAAAATTTTTGGAACGCGCGACCATTTTAGTCTGTGGTTTTCATGGATAAATGATAAAGTTATAGTCTTTGTTTGTTATATTTGCCGCCGTTTTGATGGCTCATTCGGTAACCTTTATTTACTAATTACTACATAAGAAATTACATATCGAGCTGGCAGACATTATAGTCGGGTTTTCTTATCTTTGAAACAGCTTAGCTTGATGTGTATCATCAGTCACATTTCCTGGCGACGTTACAATTGACCTAAGGCTAGTTTATCAACCTAGGCTAGGAAGCTAGTGTCAGTAAGATAGCAAGCTTCTTGCTACTTTTTGTTTCGCTTTGACAAAACCATGTTCATTCATTCATCTAAGCTAGTAAACTAGACAAACTAGCAAGGTCAGTTAGCAAAGACAGCTGTTTAAAAGTGAACTAGTTTGCTATATTAGCTTGAAAAACTAGCCTGTGCATAAGGCCGTTTGTCCACCAACACCATCACTCGAGAACGTGATTATCTCGGCCGGATAAAATGCAACTTTATGACAAAGATTACAAGTTTTATTTTCTTCTACGGCTTTAATGACGACGATAGAGTAATGCCACTAGAAAATGAAACTTATGGTCTAGATCATAAAGTTCTCGGTTGACGGTTTTAGTGGACAAACGGCATAAGGGTTGGAAATAAACGTGACAACTGTAAAAAGTTTTACTTGAGGAGTCGACGAGTTAATTTTGTTTGACTTGCGATTAACTTATTTGAAAGTTGCAGTTAACTATTTACCTAACTTCTCAGTTGTGGTTGCAGTCTATTTCTTGGTATAACTTTAATCAATATAATACTTATTATTGAGAAGACAAGCTAAATTTCCAAAAACAAAAACCCGGTGCAGAAACCCTGTGCCCCCTTCATTTTGATACCCTACTCGTTCAAAAAAATTTTTTGAACCTTACAGTTTGGACGGCCAAATCCGCCATTTTAATTTTTTATATTTTAACTAGTTGACCCCGCAGACGTTGTTCTGCCGAGCTATTTTGTGAATCTAAACCATTCTCAGATCCCCTTGAACACGCACAAAAGTTTCATCAAAATCGGTCCTGTCGCTTAAGAGAATTTCAGTGACATACACAGTCACAGAAGAATTTTATATATTAAAATGTGACCAGCCCCCCTAGTCAAGTGGCAAGCGTCTATCGTTTACTAAAATCGCTTGGCGTGTTTATGTATATGATTTCGTACGACGTTGTCGAACGAAAAGTCACGTGATATCGCTTGACACTTGTCTAGGGGGGCAGTGTCACTCGCGCTATCAAGACAAACATAACGACATCTCATACATCAAAATCTGTTTAATCAAAATTTGTCTCGACTAGCAGATAATATAGAAATCTACATACAAACATACATACACTCAAACAACATAACACTTTTTTTTAGCAGTCGGGTAAAAAGATTTCTTGTTTTTTGTACCGAATAGGTTCCGAAGCTACTGGGCCAGTTTTGATAAAGAGTACACATATAAAGTTGATTACTTATCATATTTTTTGTAAGAACAGATATTTTTTATAAAAAAGCTGATTAAGTAAAGGACGCGTACCAGTATAGAGCAAAAATTGTAAAACCGTATTTTTGAAAGTTTTAAATTTATAAAAAGTGTGGCGGTACCCACATTAAGCGTAATCCTGCATCGCGCTATCGAAGTTCTTGAAACACGGCGGTATATATACGACAGCTGAAATGTATTACGTGGGCTTCGGCCTGTACTACATTTCAGCTGCTACTGCACAAAAGTAATAAATGAAATAAAAGTAGGATATGAACCCACGCACCTTGGACCGCTCGGCCAAGCTGCCGGCAACTAACGAGGCGCCCCTAAATATTTCATTTATTTTGTTTTTAGTATTTGTTGTTACAGCGGCAACAGAAACATATTCTCTCTAGCTATTGCAGTTCTTGAGATACAGCCTGGAGAAAGACAGACGGACAAGACAGACAGACGGACAAACATCAAATATATATAAGTAGTGTCCCGTTTTCACCCTTAGTTGGAAACGCTTAAAAACTGACGCGTCAAACACTTAATATAAAAAAGTAATATATTCCAATTTCAAATAACTTCCAGCCTATCCGCGAGAACTGGAACCTGAAGTACAGCGCGACGTATGTGCTGTGTCTCCTCCGTGACTCGGGCGTGAAGGCGCGGGATACCGTCGGCGCGTCCATCTCCGTGATTGCCGCTACAGCGCCTAACCGCCCGCCCACCAACCTGCTGACCGTACTAGATACGGATCCGAAGAGCGGGATTGAGGTAAGGTCCTATGGCGGCTGTACACTCTAGCCGAGAGCCCTCTCGGCCGAGAGTCTCGTGGCTATCGCAAAAGGCTGACAGACAAGTCTTTTTTCAACGAGTAGATTGAAGGCGATCAATGTGATAAACACTGACGATGATCGGCGAGCAGAGCTGAAAAACGTGTATTCCCTCTATATGATTGTGCTCGCGTGTCATCGTCTGTAATCTTCGATTATAAAACGTACAACAAAATTATGAAATTAATAAAAAATATAAACACTACAAGATAATTATACTAGTGTAAAGCCCGTATTAGTTAATAATTTTCCGTGATCATTAATTATTACTATTAATTTATGAATGCTATTTAATAATGAAATGTTCATAATGGCCTCACGTAGCGATGGGTTTTTCATGTCAATTTTATGTAATAATTGAAACAGAGCCAGTTGACGAACTTGGTCGGAATATGATAATTCTATGTAAGTCGTCAGCTCTGCGCATCAAATTAACTTAGATTCGCAGTCTGGTTATAAATCAATTTCCTCTACGGTACTTTAAATTTTAATCTAAGCATAATCAATTTTGATTGGATTACTTAATTATATTAAACCCGTTCTAATATTCTAAACTTTAAGTTTGAGCAACAACTAATGATGAGGATAATTTTCAATTCGATCAACTTCAAGCCAACTAAGAATGATAACAAATTAATCAATACACAATCAAGCCTTAATGATGGGACCGGGTGTCGATAATGTGCATCCCAATATCGATATCGAATGACAATGTATCTATGTATCGATATACGTTTATATACCCTTACAATGTAGGCGTCTCGTCAGCAGTATTACAATAATATATTTGGTCCCCAGCGGTTGGATCTTCAGTCTTACTCGCACCGTCTAGCTGGAGGAATCTCTCCATTTCTATATCGTTGTTTTCCTATATCAACTTCAAGTTTCGTATTCTATTTTTATAATATAATAAAGTTAATTCTTTGAAAATCTTTTATTCAAACGTGAATTGGGAGGTCCTGTATAACTGTTTACATCGAAATAGTACACTGAATAGAACAAGCATTCGAATGCTAAAAATGCCTGAGATGATAAACAGTCAACGAGAATCGTATGACCGATTTAAATCGGCAAAACTCTTCCGAAAAAATTTTCGAAATAAAATTTGAAATAGCGGCCATGTTATAACATATAATTATGTGTTTTTGATTGTATTCCTTTCGCCAAAATGATTGTTGACGATATCAAAAAACTCGAGAAATGGTCTCGAGAATAAACTTGACAACAATATGCAGCGCGCCTGCAGTACCGCTTCTGGGGGACTTCTTTAGTGAAATTGCTTCTACGTTTTTTGCGTAACTTTCTGTCACTCACAAAATGAAATAATAATTATAATATAATAATATCTGTAGACGCTTCACACCAAGTCAGTCTGGCCCCGTGTTAAGTACCCGAGGGACTTGTGTTACAGGTACCAGACAACGGAAATATATTTAATAATTTTATACTTTACACATATTTCAAATTTTTATTACATTATACACATATTCAATACACATCTAAGACCTAGGAACATTGAACAACTTTTTGCTCCGTCGGCGGTATTCGAACCCGCAACCCCCTGCTTAAGCTACCAACTAAGCCACAGAGCCAGCAACAGCAAATTTCTGGACCAATAACACCTGCAAACCTTCAAGAAAGCGTATTCCCATTAAGAAAGGCCGGCGATCAGGCGTACAGGACAAATCTTTTCAAGTTGAAAGTGCCTATGCGCGCCAGCAGTTACCTTTCATCAGGTGAACCGCCTGCCCGTTTGCCCCTTCATTTCTCAATGAAATTGGGTTTGACGGAATTCATAAATATAGCGTCGACTTTCGTGACCCAGTAAGTCTTCTACGTTTTTTATTATCCGAAGGTTTCGTAGTATTAATTAACCGGAATATCCGTAAACAGGCTTCTCTATAACAGTAGGGAAATTGATTGATAAGATAATAACATTGGCACTAGTGTTGTCGAACTGTCGATAAAATCTGTGTTTATTCGAGCTTAGTTTCTAGATAGTGTTGATTGTTTCGACAAAAAGTTTGTTGATTTATTATCACTTTTATGACACCCTAAGTTTTATAACAGATAATAAAGTAAGTTAATGGAATAAATGTGGTATTTTTATATAATTTGGAGGCAAAGGGTAGGAAAAGCGAACAAAGAAAGGGAAAGGAAAAAGGGATAGAGAATTACGCCGTTTCACGTCTGTTTTTTAACCGACTTTCAAAAAACGAGGAGGTTATATATTCGGCTGTGGATATTTTTTTTTTTATTTTTTATTTTTTTTATGTATGTTCGCGCATAGCTCCGCCGTTTGTGAACCGATTTTCAAAATTTTTTCTTTGTTGT
>JAOTAV010094217.1:0-10983 GCA_026546445.1 Cyclargus thomasi | reverse complement strand
ATTTAATTATTTGTGTGTGAGGATTATGTGCCAAACAGTTTTCACACGTGATACAATGGGCCATAACTTTTTCCACCCTCTTAACCCTCACCTAGAGTAACGATTGGATTTTGTAGTATGTTGTGTGTCGGAACTAGGCTTCTATGTTTTTGTTTTTTAAATATTTATCACAGGTTTTGATATATTTTTATTTTAGTGATTTCAAACAAAACAAAAACGTTTTAATACATTCAAATATATAATAAATATTTAGAAAATCAAAAAATAGAAGCCTAAGTCTGAGACATTTCCACAACACACTACAAAATGTTTCAGAATTTTCAAATCAATCACTCACTATAGGTGAGGGCTATGAGGGTGGAAAACGTTAAGGCCCGTTGTATGAAAACCGTTTGGTACACAATTCTCTTAAAATTCTTAGCATACTCGTACATCTATATTATTCTCGAACTAAAAAGGCAGCGAGTCGTTGAGACTCGTTGTGATCAAGCCTAATAGTTAACACATACTTCATAATAAAATTATATAGTACCAGAGTAAATTATATCTTTGTATGGTCACGTAGTACGTATCACATTATGTTCGTCATGATGACATCACAACAAAACGCCATACGAATTGCGAAGTCAAAAACAATCAGTAACTAAAGGGCGATTCCATTATCGCGGGTGCAACTTTTTGACGCGCTTAGAGTTTCCTGCTGGCAAAACGACACATAATAATAAATAAAATATCTTTTAAAATTTGTAAACCAAAACCAGAGCAGAGTCGCCAAACACGCTCAAAGCCCCTCGCGGGTGCAACCAAATCGGCCCTCCACTCCAACTCAAACTAGTTTATTTGTGGATACTGAAAATGGCGTTTAAAAAGTTTACGCTCACTACAATATTTTGACATGACACGATAATCATACACGAAATACTCTTTTGTTTATGATTAATGACAGTGATTTTTTAAAATAAAATTTAATGACCTGGTAACGAAACCTTTATGCCAAATTGAAGTCTGTGATTGAATAGAGAATAGATTATATTTTTCGTAGTATATCTTTTAAATATATCTTTAAGATGGGCTAATATATTCCACGTGATTGCGATAATATAATATTTTACCTCCTATCTGCCACTAAAAATTACACATTTTATCTTACTTCTTGCTATCTCATCTTACTAATATTATAAATGCGAAATTTTGTACGTTTGTGAGTTTGTATGTTTGTTACTTCTTCACGCTTAAACGGCTGGACCGATTTAGATAAAATTTGGCATTGAGCTAGCCGGTATCTTGGATTAACACGTAGGGTTCTTTTTAATCTCGATTAAGCCGCGGGGAACGAGAAAGCGGGGAGGGTTTACTAATTTTAAAAATTACGACCTCTAATATAACCGATATATAAATTACAAAGTAAAATGTACAAACTTACAATAAAAGTATGAAATACTATAAAAAGAAAAAACTCGTCCCCAACTGGCAGAGTACCAAGTATGGCATTGCCCCGTTGGATGGCAATTGCTATCCGTTGTGCCAGGTAGATCCCGACCCTGGGGTCTCAGGGTAGCGATATATAATAATTTTATTTTATATTTACTATGACACACTCATTTAACAATAACTATAGCGATGTAAACCTCTTTATTTCGATAATAAGTAATGTGCTGTTGTATATATTTAATTAAATAATATATTACCAAAAAAATATGACTATTTACATAACTCCATTTAAATAATTAATAATATTAATTATGTAAGCTGCTACTGTTTTGTTTTGCCTAGTATTTTTATATTAATCACTCCTGTACAGTACTAGGAGATTATGTCAAAATGTTTTGTGTCATTAGGATTTTTCAAATTTTCATGTATTTTAGTTTTTAAATTAAACTCATTGTTAGGTGCCCATTGAAAATCACCGATACGGATTCGTGTCAATGCTGGATGGGAAAAAAACTGTGTTATAAGTTGTTTTAAGATACCAAATAAATTTATTTTCTTACTACCTTTTGAAATACGATACGACAATTCGCGTCATCTAGGTAATTTTTCTTCGAAATTCTCTAAATAATTCAAATTCAATTTTTCACTAACTAAAACTTGTTTTGATAATAATAATACATAACTTTATTTTTAGTTCAATTGAAAAATGTTACAAACTAAAACTTGTTTTGATATTAATGATACATAATTTTATTTTTAGTTCAATTGAAAAATGTTACAAATGTTAAAGTTTAAAAATTCGTGTCGAAAATCGTCTTTGGCGGAATCGCCCGAAACTAACAATTTATTGCTAGTTCTTTACGCCACGGATTTTGTCACCAAGCTTGTTCATTATTTAGTATCACGGTGTTCAAGTATTCTAAACGATTAAAAAATTTATTCTTATACCTAATACCCAGAAATTAGAAACGTTTTTTTTTGTCTTTTTTTTAATTTATGTTATTTTAATCCCACACGTGGACAGGGCGGGTCAATAATTTTTAGTGTACCTATAATGATACACATTAATTAAGGTGTTTGTTAAAGTGATCCCACATCGTTCATACATATCAGTACTGAGTGTAATAAATTAGCCTACTGATTCCGTTGGCATAAGCACTTCTTACCGACTCATCAATGAAGATGACGTAATCATTTAGGAATAGTTGGCTAATACATAGTAGGTATGCTCAATGGCCAGCGATGTTTTACATGATTTGTCATTTCGAATGAATCATAGAAGAATCAAGATCATTGATAAATGAGACGAGGATCTAAAATGACCAAAATAGCAAAATTGTAAATTTCGACAATAAAAAAAATAAAAAAGGAATTGGTCTGTTTTTACCCGACTGCTCCAAAAGCAGGAGTTTTTTGAGTGTATGTATTCAGATGTATGAGGTGTCGTTAGATTCGTCATGATAACGCGACTGACACTGGGTGTATAAGAAGTCGGTTAAAAAAAGGCGAATTTTGGTTTCCCAAATTGTTAAGTTCGAAAATTTTTTTCCGACCAAATAGGTCGAGTACAATATCAAAATTAAGGGCTTCAAATCGCCATTTTATAGATATTAAATTATTTGATGTTTAAATTGCAAATTTTGGACATTTAGGAGTCAATTTAATTTTAGTACAATCAGAGAAGTTGAAACAGATACAGATCGTGGATCTGAGTAATTTCGTCGGGTTATGTCAAACTCAGGCGACAGATCACGACTTACATGGAGTTGACATATTCCGACCAAATGACGTAGGTCTGTCAACTGGCTCTCTTTCAATTTCCCCCATTATAAATTTTTTGCACAGTATAAATAATGATAAAATACTTACTTAAAATCAATAATTTTTTTTTGAAATAACTGTTTTAAAAAATATTACCTATTTGCGAATTTTTAGAGGTGCAGTAATTTTTGGTAATTATTAGGTAGTAGTAAGACTACCCGCTGCTACTCATACCCGTCCAGAATTGAATGAAATGTCACAGGAGTATTAAAAAATATTTATTTTCATATCCATTCACGTTTGTAGTAATAAAAATTTGATAAAGTATTTTTACTAGAATCGTTACCATTTTATGCTAGTTTTATTGCTTATATAAATCTAAAAGTCTAGTACTTAAAGTGACATCATTCAGGCTTGGTTTTTCTCTCCGTTTTTTGTCACATTTTAATTTGCGTGTTATCGACGTAACGCCTGTAAAGGCTATGAAAGCTGTTAGAAAAAAGGAGACTTCCTATTTTCTTGGATACGAAGTGCGAGCTGACCAAGTCATTCAATTCGGTTCAACTACTGTCTTGTCGTCAACTTTCGTTGTTGAGTCGCTTTCTTCAAATAACATTCCGATCCTAGCTGCCAGCGGCCGCAGCACACCTTAATTCGAATAAACGCCACTTTATAATGTAAGTTATAGATTTCATTTTGCTCTACGCCACTGCAAAGCAGCGTCGTCATGGGCAGATAGACCAATGTCACTAGAAAATAAAACCCATTGTTTCACGGCTTGTTTTATCGCGGCCACTGATAGCGAGATCGGAGTGCCGAGGGCGAGTTTTTTATTTTATTTATTTATTTTATGGGATTGGGATTTGTAAAGCGCCATCTAGCGATGATTGACGGTCGAATGTGAAAAAAAACTCGCACTTCGACTATTATAGGCGATTGGGACTGTTGCGTTCGAGTTACTTTGACATGTTTTCTTGACTCGCTACACGTAGCCCAACCACGCCACTCGCACGCCGGTTGTTTCATCGTCAACTCGCGAAACGACAGTGTACCTGCCTCTTAGACAAGTCGCATACGCTTCGAAGCGATTCTCATTTGGGCTACGGTTACGGTACGACTTCTGACGACTATATCACGTGACTTTTCGTTCGACTATGTCAATCCAATACAAAAAAAAGCCAAGAGTTTTGTAAACGATTATCGCTTGCCACTTGTCTAGAAGGCTGGTACGCTCGCGGATTTTCGCGTTCACGTATCTTTAAGGTTAGCTTACGTAATGCGTCTATCACTAATGTGACATTGGACAGCTATTATACGAGTTAGCGTATAATAGTTTCCCTATTATCTTTAGTCTATTTAAAATCTCTCACATCTATCTCACTCTCAGCACATTTGTCCATGATGATATGGGTTCAGCAGGCTGATTCATGATTTCATTTCGACTTAGATTCGGAAACTCTACCGCGAGACATCCAGCTCGACGATAAGCCCCAACAGTCTCACCAAAAGTTTCCGAAATCCAAACGAATGGAAATCGTGTATCTGGGTTCCAATAAAATTTCCTAAGCCCATATCTCATAATTAAGTGCGCTAATGAGCCATAACTCTTAACGTTGTACGCTTCCCCCTAGTTCATTGACCCCAGCCAGTCCATTACGGAGCACGTAACAATGGTTGGGACAGGTTTGATGACGTCATAAAGTACATCATTACCTCGTCATTATGAATGTTACGGACTCCGCGTAATAAAGATGCGAATTGTATGAATTTTCACGAACTCTATGGCTCAGTGTTTTTTAAAATATAAAAATACCAAATTCAGTGTGGCGTCATGTGTTGCGATCGATTTTTTTTATTAGACCGTTATTTTACAGTGGAACAAATGTAGAGCTTGAGAGTATTACAACCGTAGCTTTATGAATGTTATGCTCCCATAGCTCAAGAGTGCCACGAGTTACGACCGTATCTTAAGCGTATCTTACAGGCGCAACGGCCTTGACCATATATTCGGAGTTTCGAAAATCTTCCACCGCTAACGGAAAATAATTAATATACAATTAATTAAAAACTATTAATAAGAATTTCTCCTTAGGGTGTAGTGTTACTTATATTGTATTGTATAAAAAAATCATTTATCTTAACCGGTACGCGGTATATTTCTTTTCTAAATAAGTATAAGCTTAGGGAAAAAATCCTTACTGAAAGAATGAAGATCATTGTATAACATATATTTTGGCTAATGTGCTTAACGTTTTAACATACTTATAAAAGGTTAAACTTACCGCGCTGGCCCATGAATAAGCCTTAATGAAAGTGCAACGAACATAGTTAGAGAGCAATACGACCGTAGTTAGAAAGTATTACAACCGTAGTTAGAGAGTGCTACGACCGTAGTTAGAGAGTGCTACGACCGTGGTTTGAGAGTGCTACGACCGTTGTTAGTGAGTGTGATCGTGTACCACGAAAACCTTTGCTTTAAGAAAATGTAGATAAAAAAAATATTTGTCACACTAAAACTTAAAAACGTCGAACCGATTTGGCTGATTTTGATCTTTAAATATTTGTGGAAGTTTAAAGAAGGTTTACATTACGAGGAAAGTTACACGAAGTGAGAAATCTTTTTGCCTGTTCGCTTAAGATTGACGGTATACTTTATTAATTCGCGATTTGTATAGAAATATGACTGAGGGCTGTCAAATATCTATACAAGCCGCGATTTTAATATATAAAAATATATACGGACGCTTTACACCATGTCAGTCTGGCCCCGTGGTAAGCACTGGAAGAACTTGTGTTGCGGGCACCAGACAACGGAAATATATTTAATATTTTTATACACATATTTAAGATTTGTATTACATGATACGCATATTTAATACACATCCATGACCCAGGAACTTTGAAAAACTTTTGTTCCGTCCGTGGGATTCGAACCCGCGACCCCCGGCGTGAGCTACCAAGGTGCTCAAACACTGCGCCACAGAGGTCGTCGCGATTGTAAACAACAAAGTGACATCACAACTGCAACACTTTATTAACAATCGCGTTTTGTATGGAAATAATAAATTTTTTGACACTCGCGACTTTGGCGCTGCCGCCCTCAAGCTTAAATGCAGTTAACGTTGGTCGTTTTTGACATTTTGATGCCATTATAATCAAAAGAAAAAGCTATATCGACGTGTATTACCAAAATGTTTCTAGCTTTTATAGTCATCGAGCTATTAAAATTAATATTATCCTTATAAGGTAGCAGACTTTTTAAAATATTGCTGCGTTTTTTGCTCATAACTCAAAAAGTACTTTTTGTACATAGTGGCATTTTAGCTTGAGGACGGCAGAGCGGGTTAATGAACCATACCGCCAATCTCAAGCGAATGCATACTAGCAAAATATTTTAAGAGTTCAACTGGAGCGCAATGGTATAATAAGCTGACATTTATCATTCAAACAGGTCACTTGAAAACTGCATCTTAAATTTTTCATTGTTGGTATTCAAATGTGAAGAATATTGTTCAATGTTAACGCTCTGATTATTTCGTATATTTTGCTTTGCAACAAAACTGTCTAGCTGGTTTTTCGTAGAGTATTTCTGAAATTCGTTTTTGTATAGTTAAATCCAGGTGGTATTCAAAATTACTATGTCTGCATTTTGTGTATTCAAACTATTCCTCTGTACCCTCTATTTGTGGTTCATAAAGAATTTTATGTCCTTCCCGATATACTCGAAGTATCTTCATACCAAATTTCAGCAAAATCGGTTCAGCGGTTTGGGCTTGAAGAGGCAATAGACAGATACGCTTTCGCATTTCTAATTATAATTAAGGAGTATGGATTATGTGATGTACCAGGCAATTTTTTCTACACTGATATTGTCTACTGGCACACAAATTAGTGTTGTACCGCGTATCGATAAGATAACCACTGACGCGACGCTAATTATAGTGATGGGATTTAACGCATGGCTAGTCGATAAACCGACAAAGTCGCAATAAAAGTTTACGGCGCCCTTCCGTGATTACAAACTGTCATCAAACGCTTGACACACTTCGAGTAGGTTCTAAAATAAAACACAGTCTTACCCCGTCAGTAATTAAATCACACACGTGTTACAACACAAAGATATAAAACTACATGATATGTTGTATCCCTTATGTAGTGTTCACTATGAAAGTAAGATCGCTAAAAGAGTTTCATTTGACTTTTTTTTTTTTAAGGGAAACGCCTTAATGCATAATCTGTTAACAAAAACAAGCTGAATGTCCATGAACAGAAAACCCGACTGCAGGAACCATTGCAATTTAAACATAAAGCTATGTATCAAGACGAATAATCAAGCCGTTTAGGCTGCAGAGTGTGCCAAACAATTATACATACTCTCGAAAAACATAACACTCCTTCTGACGCAGTCGGGTAAAAATCATAAAGTAACATTTCATTTGTTACATAATATTATAGACCCTGAAATATTTTCACTGGTAATAGTAATAAAATAATATTATCTATGGACGCTTCACACCACGTCAGTCTGGTCCCGTGGTAAGTACCCGAGTGACTTTTGTCACGGGTACCAGACAATGGAAATATATTTAATGTATTTATACTATACACATATTTAAGATTTTTATTATATGATGCACATATTTAATACGCATCCAATACCCAGGAACATTGAAAAATTCACCACCCCCGGCTTAAGCTACCAACGCGCTTACCAACTGAGCCACGGATGACATCAAAACTGGTCAGACAGATATGACATGACTAGACATTATATTATCGATCCTATAACATTAGCACTGTGCTTATACTGGTGTATATTTCAGAACGTACCCTTCGTGTCGCGTGAGTGGCAGTCGTGAGTCGTGACTAGTGACAGTTGGGTTCTGAGGAATCCCACACTAGGGCTTAATGGCTGATCCAAGGACACGATATTGTATGCTAATGAGTTCAATTTAGTACTTATAACGCCCTTTTGTGTTCTTTATAATTACGTTTATTTACAACGATGATGATGCCCGTAACTCTGTTGCGCGTAAATAAGTTTATCATTTTTTATTATACACCAATGGAATGAGATGTTTAATTTGCAAAAAGCCTATGTCCCTCTCCAGCCCTACAACTAACTTCACACTAAAAAATCATGTCACATGGTCTCTCCGTTGCGACGTGAAGAAATGACAAACAAATAAACAAACACACTCTCCTATTTATAATATTAGTATGGACTAGATGATGCCGGCAAGACTAAGGTGCCAAAATTCCTTTGTCGCTTCCGCGGGAATCCGTACTTTTTTCGGGGATATAAAGTATTCTATATCCTACATCAATCAAATTATCACCACATCAAATTTCAGCAAAATCGGTTCAGCGGTTTTAGCGCGAAGAGGCATCAGACAGACAGATAGACCACCCTCACATTTATAATCATAAAAGGAATCCATACTTCCATACTAATGTTTGTAAACATGGATCCCTCACTAACAAAGAAATGTTGCTGGCTGTTTTCGCTTCTGATGCTACAAGTAAACATAGGCAACGGCAGTTGCTTTCCATCAGGTGTCCCGTTCGCTCTCTTGTATTTCATTTATTTTTTATAATTATTTTATAAGTAGATTGTAATATTTACATTGACTTACAATTACTTATGTATTTAAAAAATATATTGTTTATTAAATTAGTTTTAAGACATATTATTGTTATTTTCCATCTTTTAGGTAAAAGATGAACCCGTGCGATTTTCTTACGCCGGTTGTTCTCGCCGGATTAGTTCCCGAACCGGTGGTAGGCACCCTAGTCTCGACGTTCAGAAAGTTTACTTAAAGTACTTTTTTGAATAAAAAGATTTTGATTTTTTTTTCCCTCTAAAATCTGTATCTATAACTTCTGTAGCAAAATCTTCTCAATATAAATCATAGAGTGCATAACAAGACGCGACATAACTCGATCACGGCACACGGCGCGAGGAAGCTCGCAATTTTCCCGCGGCCATCGATTGAGTTAGACCGGTCTTACTCATCATTTATTTCAGTACCACATCGATGTACCATATAGAGATGTCGAATCAAAAACTAATTGACGACATGAGCGGAAGAAGCGGATAACTAACATTTTACAACTTTCGAGTAGGCAAATACTATAATTTTTTCTATAAAATTGCAACAAATCTTGTAAATTACCCATTTCATTATCTAGCTTGTGTATCTAGCTTTACAGAAAATCCACATTTATTTAATTTCAAGTGATTTTTCGGATCCGTCTAGCGTCAATTCACTCAAAAATCTAGCAGATTTTTAAATATTAGTAATCTGCTTCTTCCACTTATGTCTTCAATTCTAGTGGCTGCATCGCACCAACTTCGTGGGACGTTTAAACCATCTGACAGGAACGAAATAAAAGTTAGGGTACTTTTGTTTGTCCTCAGTTTTTAATCTACCTCTTTTTTTATTACCAAAATACAAATTTCGTGGTAATATGACATAGAAACTCGCCAAACTTTGACGTTTAAAGGGCGAGACCTCCCTACATGTATGTAAGCAGAATCACTATAGTAGTGGTCTTAGTAATTGTAGTATTTACACGATTTTTGTATTTTTGATTAGTAATTTTATTTAAGGATAGGTACAATTTATAAACATGTGTTGGTTAGTACCTAAAGAGGAAAAATTTTAATATATCATAGTGTAGTAAAAGCTAGAAAAGTAAAATGTCAAGTTGATTTTACTTACAATTTTTTACGTTGATTTTTTATGTTATTTTAATCATTTATAATACATTTCGTTTAGCAAAAAAAGGGATTTGTGTATATGTATGCCAGAGACAATCACATTAATGCGACGTCCATACCTGTGGTATGTTTATCAGTCTAGAATGTAATATATTTACGAGCAAAAGGGTTACATGTTATTGTTACATATCAGATTTAATGTCACAAACAATATGCAATAATTTTCATATTATTTGACACCTTTGCAAGACTAAGTCTATCAACTATTTCACCGCTTACTGATAGACTGATAGGCGTCGGATAATCTATCCAACACTCTTTTTGACGGATATTGTATGGAGAATCTGCCAAAACATTTTACAACTTTCGAGTAGGTAAGTACTAAATTTTATGCAGGGCTGGCATAGCGACCGAGAAAGTGTTTCTGTCTACAGCTAGATAGACAAAGTGACGTTGAAGTGACGGATGCACAAAGGAAATCGGTCAGTTTGTGTATACTTTCGTATGTCTACTTACGAGGACCTGCTAAGGCCAAATCCTGAGATATGGTAACCCTAGGTCCGCTAGTACAAAACAACTAGGAGACATTAAAATGTGTTTTATTATCGTAAACGATGACGACGAAAAAAAATATTCTCCGTCTCAGGTTTTTTTAAGGATTACTTCACCCAAAAAATGTATATATTATGTATTCTTAACAGGCTTTTACTCAGTATTATTAGCTAATCACTAAGCTCTTAAATAAATACAAACAGATATACGTATAAAACCTATCATTAAAAGGTATTGACTGTGCGGATTTCCTTCAATCTCATACTGATTTAAGTACTTTCGTTCAAAACCTGCAGAAACTAAGAAATCTAATCGTTGTTCGAACGCAATAAAACACTTAACCGTGACAGTAATGAAAGCGCCGATTGACTCCCGGAGTCCGGGTAAACGAAATAACGCCTCTGTTGGTATTACTCATTGATCGAATTCCAGAAAAAATATAAAAAACTAGTTGACCCCGCAGACGTTGTCCTGCCGAGCTATTTTGTGAATCTAAACCATTCTCAGATCCCCTT
>JAOTAV010094216.1:0-10983 GCA_026546445.1 Cyclargus thomasi | reverse complement strand
GGCCCAGCGCGGGTTGGGGCCGCCGCAGTCGCACACGGCGCTATCTCGCTCGCACACTCACCAATACACAGCGTGATCCCGAGGTTGATGCTGGCCCAGCGCGGGTTGGGGCCGCCGCAGTCGCACACGGCGCTATCTCGCTCGCACACTCACCAATACACAGCGTGATCCCGAGGTTGATGCTGGCCCAGCGCGGGTTGGGGCCGCCGCAGTCGCACACGGCGCTATCTCGCTCGCACACTCACCAATACACAGCGTGATGCCGAGGTTGATGCTGGCCCAGCGCGGGTTGGCGCCGCCGCAGTCGCAGCACGCATTGTTGCCCGGTATACTGAGTAGCTGCTCCCATATTCTGGAATAAATAATATCGACAATCGATATTAGAACCCTTTATAAGTACGAAAGAATTTCAAACAATTTTTGAGTAGTTGAGGCAAGTTGAAACCTTGTAATGTATCTCTCCTATTAAGTAATATTGAGAAGTCTCAATAATAATAAAAATATATCTCGAAATCTAATTGTTTAGTGATGAAAAATCCTGTATTAAAATTTCAAGTTGCAAAAAATATATTTTTTATAGTTTGCAAGCAATTTTCGCAACTATTTTTGCACGTGCCTGGCAGTGTTAAGACCCCCACTAAACCATCTGGCTTATCATTTTTCTATTCTTTAAATATTCTACTACAACATATATAACACATTTTGCCTCAAATATATTTTTTTGACAATTTTTTTTTTACTTTAGGTACAATGTATTGTAGGCCGGTTCATCATCAGCCAAATCTGCAGTGCCTTTTTATTGAGGTGTAATAGGAGAGTTATATGACGAGGTTTCAGCTTGCCTCCAATACCAACACAAAATTTGCTATCAGCTCTCAGATTAATAGCAGGGATGGCCCAAAATCTAAGGCAATTGGCATCTAGCCAACCTCCTTACCTAATCTTCTTCATAGCAGGGCTAACGCTCTTGCTGGTGTCATCTGGCACTAGCACGAGCTGGGAGTCGGGGTCGCGGCTCTGGCCCTGCTGTATCGCAGCTCTTATTCCGTTCTGTAGGGCTGACACCCAGCTGTTTAACATCTCTTCAGAGTCCGCTTGGAGCATGTGACTCCTGAAATAAAAATGGTGTCAGGCAAAATGGAAAGTCAACACATATAACTTCAAAAATGGCATGTCAATTTAGATGCTAAACCGATCTGACATTGGCAACTCACCGAGGTTGCCTTAATAAAAAAAAAAATTTTTTGAACTAAATGTATTAATCGCGTTTTACAGTCAAAGTTGTGTGCATAATGCCCAACAATGTTTAATTTTTCAACTGTATCAACGCTTTTTACAAAGTATCCTTGTGAGTTGTGAGATTATGCTTGAAATTTCGAACATTGACAAAATACACTGCATTCTGCGTGACGTTATGACGTAATGAATAAATGGCTCCTAAACTGAAATAGACAAAACCAAGAGTATGTCGACTTCAAACAATGTTAAAAATGGCGCAGTTAAAAATTCAAACAAAGATAAAAATGGATAAGAGCCTCTAACCATACATATACATAGCTAGTATACATATAGGAAGGCAAATATGTTTCGAAAACTCTACTCAGTCGGGTCACTGTCATTGGCCGTTTGTCCACCGCACGCCGTCCCCGTCAACAAGATTATTCCGGCCCGATAAAATGCCACTTTACGACATAGATTTTAAGGCTCCGTTTTGCTCTATGCTAAATGAGAGCAGCGACGAAACGGGCACTGACGGTGACGACGTGCACAAACGGCGTCTATTGTGTTCAAACTCATCAGTCAAAACACTTTGTACAGGTGAAAGACATGTTGCACAAGGTCAAGCGGTTATACGTGTTAGTTGGTTAAATGCTTTTAGTAGACTTTTTGTAGACAATAGAGAGGACGTGGGAAACGTACAATACCGCGAACCGTTGTTGCGCAAGACACTAAAATACATTGTTTCCTATTTAAATGGCTAATTAAATTAAGTTTCTTCATCGTATTCACAATTTTATATATACTCCATTAATAACATTAGCTATCTTATTATATATAATTCTTCTGTTAGTGTGTATGTCACTGAACTTCTCTTAAAAGACTGGACCGATATTGATGAAATTTTTTTTGTGTGTTCAAGGGGATCTCAGAATGGTTTAGATTCACAAAATAGCTCGGCAGGACAACGTCTGCGGGATCAACTAGTATAATATAAAATTTGTCGACGGCAGAAAAACTTTTATCACGGGGGAACGTATACTACGTCCTTTCCGACTAAGCCCTTGTCAATCCTTTACATTTATGATATGGAAGTTCGCTATCGCCAATGACGTATGCATTTTAACTGTTGTAGCTTGATCACAAGCACTATACCTCGCTATGAGCGCGGCGCGGCGGGGGAGGGTTTCCAAGGTTACCGGCCGTGCTACTCTGTCGGTTGACCGTCAACGGTGAGGGCGGTAGTATTCTTACCCGTCCCCCCGCCCCGTCCCAAACACCTAGGGCGCGGTACAGAGGTTGTGGGCAATCTCTAAGTCCTTGGGGTTCTAAGACAATACTGTTTTTCATTCCCGTAGCCTATTCCTTCATTAAAGGCAATTCAAGAAAATTATAAATATCCACGGGCGACGGCAGTTGCTTTCCATTAAATAACCAGTATGCCCGCTTGCCATCTAATCTCCAAAAGGAGTACCAGCGGGGTTAGCACGGCGACCGAATAATAGACAAACTGGCAGATAGTTGGGATAAACTGACAGATTTGCTATGTGCAACCACCACTTTATCTATATTGCTGTGTGCCGAAACACTTTCTTGGTCCTCATGCTGCAGGTGTCTTGCAGGTGCGTTACTCACTTGCAGGGCGACAGAACCTCGAAGCAGAACCGTCTCTCGCCGTCGTGTACCTGCTTCACGGTGCACAACCTGAGGTCCTCTTCCATCACTGTCACGTTCAGTTCACCTGTTCTTTTTCTGATAAAAAAAAAACATTTTTTTTTCAAAATGCAGTATGTCAGTTTGCGCCCTTTATAATATGGATAGAGGGATTAGAAAAGTTGGGTCCCAGGTAAACCCACTCACTGAACGAAACACAGCACAACGCCGGTTAACGCCAGTTTCCTGTCAGGCCGCGGTATCAGTCCGGTAGAGCCGGCCCATTCGTGCCGAAGCATGGCTCTCCCACGGCAATGAGCATCCGTAGTATATACTCGAGATCGGAAAATGTCTCATTGGTCCACGCCTTCATCCGGATACGAATCTGCACCCTCTCGAGTGCGAACCAAGTGTCTTACCCACTAGGCTACTGATGCTCTAAAGAACTCGCACACTCTCAGAACGATAGTCCCTGGATATTGTTTTTACACTGTAGATATTGTTTTAGGCTACGGCCTTTTTTTGTTATCCGAAATCCGTCGAATCATCAATTCGGATTTACTGTAGATCCTGATAATTATATATCTGCAAATACTATTGACTCGCATTTCTTGTGCTTGTTTTCATTAGCTTGGTGCATTAATAATGTAACAATATGTTGTAGTCGAAAACTAGGTCGCTTCGACTCTGGGGAAAATAGTTAAGTCTCATTGTGTATGGAAACCGTAAAAAATAGCTATAGTAAACTTACTGCAAACATTTAAAAAGATAGAAAATGATACTGATATAAACCAAAACAAATTATTTAAACGTTTAGACTCCGGATAAGACATGACACACACATTAACATAAAATATGTTAATATATTCCGCGCAAAACGTAAACAATATTGACATGAAAATATTACTCGAGCGTACATAACATTTTTCCGTCTCCGTCGGGATTTGTAAAAAAAGTTTTTTACCATCACAAAGAAAAAAAACAACGTAGGGACGCACGATTTTTGAAAATTTGAAAGCGAAGCGCTCAAAAGTTATTGCAAACCCTAATATCAGGGTATATCCCTGACATACATCTAAACTGCAATAGAAAATACTAGCAAACATACAAAATAAATATAATAACAAAATAGGCGCTAAAATCATAAGACCCTGAAAAACGCTTGTCCTACTAACTCGGCCTTCGTGTAACTTAGTGGTTAATTGTTTTTTTAATAATTATTTATTATTTGTATATGTAATTTTCAATATTCTTTGGTTGTGGATTCGTCGTATTATATTATATAGATACCTACTACAGTCACACACAAAACTGCCACCACCAAAAGATGTTACACTTGCGTTTAACTGTAACTATAACCCTTCGAAATTATCTAGACGCTTTATTCTAATTCTTGCACACGGCTACAGAGAAATGTTTATTTTAGTGGCACTATAGTCAACCTAACTTTTTAATTACAAATTTTTTAGGCGATTATAGTCGCCCGGACGTTTGAAAAGTTGTTAACTCTATCGACGCAGGTGCCAACTCAATTTCATAAGTCATTCTAACTCACCTGTACACGAGGCGATTGTCGTACAGATAGAACCATCTGCGATTCCACGTCTTAAAAGCATTCGACGTCCTCTTAAATAGATACCCCTGCATTCTTGGCATGTTCTTCAGGCACGGGGTACTCAGTAGGCCATCTTTTGAGTCCCCTTGCAGCGGGACCGATTTACAGCTGGGTAGCACGGTGTCCTTGCTGTTGACTATCGTGTGTCGGTTCTCCATCTCCTTGTCCAATGCCTTAGTCTCGTTCCGCATAGCTGCTATCTGCAACGTTGGTTTTAATTGTATTTGCTGCTTCCGAGCGTGATTTAATCTAATTATACACTCGAGTTGATGTGTTAAAATTGTTAGGGGCTCATTAACATTGTTGGACGTAAGGGGACGTCCACGAAATGAGACAAGCTTGTGCACAACGGATTGTAACTCTGTTGCGGAATTTTACAATTGTAACTCTTGCATTATTTTGGTCGAGGGTGGTAGCATGTTTCGGCAAGGGTCGGCTCGACCGGAGTGGTACCACGGCCTCACAGAAAACTGGCGTAAAACGATATATGGGAAGCTTGGTTGTGAAAATATGAGGCTTTGTCGTTTTACGTTATTATAAATTTACCTTTCATTTAAATCATTAGTGCTTTATATGATTCTTTGGCGTATTTTTAACACCCCCTATTTTAATATGACGGTTTTGACGACATTTCGGTACTCAAAAATAACTCAGTTTTTTATAACATCGTACCCAGGGACATGCAGAAACCCTACACTAGCTTAATCTGACGCTCTCGAGTAAATACAAAATTCCCCTCTTGGGATCCCCTACTACTACAAATCATTGAACCAAAACATACTCAATTTCGAACTTCTTTCGCTTCATTCACATGAATTGGCCAATCTAATCTAATCTGCGAGTAATGAAATAATTTTACGTTATCTATAAATAGCAAACGAGTGTTAACTCCTCGGAACCTTAGTCACCTCAATTTGTCTAATTACATTCTTAGGTTTAGCGAAGTTGGAGCCTCGTGACTTCGTCTAAGTAAAAACTAAATTGTAATTACTAATGATGACTTGTTGTTTTAACAAAGTAGTGAGAATTGATTGATTAAATTTTGAATTAAAGGATAACGGTTTAAATCCATAGAACATCAAAACAAGTAGTCGTCACTCCGCTTTTTGAAACCGGAACGAATTAAAATGTCGTGTCCTACAGTTACAAATGAAGTTGTTTTCCGGCCAGCAGCTATTTACGCAAAAAATGACAGTTTTTAAAATGTTAGTTATCACTTATCTGCTTTTTCCACTTATCAAATGTGAAACAAAATTCTTTAGCATTCGTTCGAGTCGAATTATTTTAAATATATGTCTTTTAAGAATTGAGCTACAATGGCGTATAAAAGCTGGCCAATGCCACGGACCCCTCACCAAGGAGAGCGCCGTCGGCCCAAAATGGGTCAATTTTATGATAATGATGAATTTTTTGCGAATAGGGGCCTATAAAAATGACAATTGTAATTTTGTTTTGTTTTGTTTTATTGTAATTTATGGGTCTCAGTAGCCCGAAATAAATGATTTTATTTTATTATTTTTATTTTATTTAAAATTCTCACGGGAGCTTGAGCCTGTATTCACGCCACTACCTGTGAAAAGTGTAAATATAATAGTAAATTATGTACTATCAGAAAAGTTGATACAGAGCCAAATTACGGATACAACTTGGTCACTTTATGTCAAACCCAGCCGACAGATCTCGACTTACAAGTGACTGACATCCGACCAAACGACGTAGGTGGCTCTGCTTCAATTTCTTCGATGGTATTATAACAAAGTTAAAAAGTGGTATACATACATCATCAGCTGTGGTCTTCAGAAACGGTTCCAGATCCTCGGCCAAGTCAGATCCCTGGTGGTGGTATGTGCAGCACGCTTTCATATACGACAGCAACTGCCGACAAAATTCATAAAATCTCACGGTCACATATACAACCTTTATTGTTAATACACAATACGTATGTAATTATTGTTTGCCTTGAGTGAAAATTACAATAAAGGATGGTAGTTATTTAACGTATTTTTTTCCTCAAAAACGGTAATATTTTTGGAATAATGTGAACTTTCATAATTCAACTGTCTATCTATTAATCTGTCAGTGTGTCTTACTAGCTTTTGACCGCGACTTTGCTCGCGATAAGTATCTTCGTCCCCACAAACAATCATCCTCTGTATTATGCCATTGGGGGTAGAATCAAAATTCATTTGAAGCATAGGCTAAGCATCCCTACGTCGTAGCATCTACCTGCGTGTCAAAAATCAGCCCGATGTGTTCAGTAGTTTTGATTGTGCGATAATTAAAATAGTATGTTAGTAGAGCGGGGTAGAGCGTCCGTGACCTAGTGGGTAAGACCTTTGGTTCGCACTCGAGAAGGTGCGGGTTCGAACCCCGGTGGAGGCTTTACTAATGAGACATTTTCCGATCTCTAGTATATAATACGGATGCTCGTTGCCGTGGGAGATACATGATTCGGCGCCCGGCGTGAAACGGCGTTGTGCTGTTTTCCGTTCAGTGAGTGAGTTGTCCGGTGGCCCAACTTCCCTAATCCTCTATCCCTATACCCATTGCCTATTCCCTCATAAAGACCGGCAACGCACTTGCGACTCTTGGATTCCGCGAGTGTCTATGGGCGACGCGGTTGCTTTCCATCAGGTAACCCGTCTGCTCGCCTCCCCCCTGAATAACATAAAAAAGTTAGCCATAAAAAAACATAGGATTTTAGTTTTTAACCTGAGTGCTACTTGTAAAGGTAAAAATATCTTCCAAATATTGCCTTTTTTCATACAAAATTTGACAAAGTTTAACAATCATAACACTAGCCTAAAAATTTTTTGTTTATCATTTCTTTTATTTACATTTCCGGTTGATAAGCGATTAAACAAAAAAATATCTTTAGGCAACTCCTAATTGTCCTTGTATGGGAAACAGTTTTGCAAGAATCTATTTGAATATGGGCAAGTGCAAATACTGAATTCAAATATTCTAGTTGCCATCTTACGAAATCTGCATAGAAGGATTTAGAAAGTTGACTAACTGAATCTTTATAAGGTCAGTTATATAATACAGTAACGAATATATTATTATATTAGACAAGATGATGCGCACAACTCCGTTGCGCGTGGGAAAATGTACGGTACATTTTTCCGGGTTAAAAAGTATCCTATGCTTCGCCAGGACTCAAAGTATTTCTACACGAAATTTCAGCAAAATCGCTTTAGCGGTTTAGGTGTGAAGAGGTAACAGACGGACAGATAGATACACTTTCGCATCTCTGCAAATTCGCTCCTACAGAAGTATTCGTACGTCAGACAGAAACTACATTTTGCCCTGATTGAACATAACTATTCGGTCCGGGGATTCAAAGCAACTCCATAGCAACTTATGTCTTAAACGGTTCAGCGTAAATAAGTAGTTTTTTTTTTAATCTTTATTAAATAAAGGGCTTCCGCTTTTTAGATTAAAAATGCACTATCGCATTTAAGTATTTATGCATTAAGAAAGTGCAATTATGGAACTCTGAATGAGTAACCGGGAAAAGAGATTTCTACTTAATTAACGGAAAAATTAACAGTAACCAGAGGTCGACCTAGGGGTCGAAATGCTACCATATTTAAATCCACCGTGTAAAGAATATATAAAGAAAAAGTATAATTTATTCTCAATTCTTCAATTTGGCATAAAGTTCTGGTATGGCCATTAAATTTTATGAAAAAAAACTTCAACCATAAACAAAAGAGTATTTCGTGTATGATTATCGTGTCATATCAAAATATTGTAGTGTGCGTAGCGTTTATTATTTTTTTCTTAAATATCCCAAATTAAAGCATTTTTTAAAATTATATTGGTATTCCACGCTTCTCCTCCATATCAACTATAACTAGGAGAAGTTTCATGCTTTTATATCTACGCGTCTTTCGTAAAAAGGGGTACAAAACTTTCCGCTTGTGTATTAATATACATTAAGACGCGATGTATAGATGTATAGATAACGGCAATATAAATTCTTTTATCAGATTAAGCATTCAACATCTGACCTAACCTAAGCAGTTTGGAGACCACTCCATGTCAAACTTTCACTACTCTCTTGTAAATAATATTTTAGCTTAGGTACACTAACTTTGTCTAACCTAACCTCCTTATTCATAAAAATAAGGGGGTCAGTGTCCTATTCCAATTTCCTCATAAAGGCCGGCAACGCACTTGTGACGGATGTTACGAGTGTGCATGGACGACGGCAGTTGCTTTCCATCAAGTAACCCATCTGCTCGTTTGCCGCCTAAATATCATTTAAAAATATATTTAAACAGTGTTTAACTAATTAAGATTCGTTAACAGAAAAGGACAGCAAACCTTGAATAGTTAAATATTACTGAAATATTTTTTATTAATCAGGGGGTAAGTTCTAAAAATATGTTCATATTTACTTGTCATAATATTATCAATTCATGAATAATAAAAGCATGACTCACTGCCATCTCAACGCAAAAGGACTATAGTTATTAAGGTAGGAGAGTAATTTTTATTGCTTATGTGTACTTAAGTAAAGATTAGTGATCTGTGATTGACACCGTGACGTGATCAAATAAAAACCCACACAATATTACTTGGTTTGTTTATAGATACAAAGTTTCCTTGTATATATTTATCATCAATTGTGTACAACGTACGAGAAAAACGGCGACAAAATCAATTAATAATAATGCTTTGCTTACATTTTATTACTCAACTGTATATCACGCGGGAACCATACATTTTCAAAAAGTATCCTAGATGTTGCCTAGACTTAATAGCTATTAAATAAATAAAAGATTTATTTGAATCCATTTAGTAGTTCCGGAGATTAGAGCGTACAAACAGACAACTTTTTTTGTTGATTTGTTTTTCTATTACTGTTCTTCCAGTCATTGATTACTTTGTAAAAATATTAATTGTACAGACACGCAAATTTTACTGTTTTATTATATGTATATAGATATATAGAAGAAAAACAACATAGCCGTAATCAACATACCAGTTCCAAATCGTCCAAATAACTATTAGTCACAAACAACACTGCATTATGCGACAAAACATAATATCATCGCATCTGGCAAACCCTAGCATGCACGCGATTGTCACGATTCACGTAAACGAAGAAAAAAATATATATATTCGAAATTCAAAAAACACAGCCTCAACAAACGATCACCAGGTACGGTCTGAACACTGCGAAACGATTACGCCAGCACTGTCATGGATGACTTAATATTGAGTATCGCGCCTTATTCCGATACGCCGATGAGTAATCTATTCCGATACCTTATCAATTAATAACTTGTTACTTGTAATTCGATGTTTGTTTATCGATAATTAGGTTATTTGCCGGCAATTTAGGAGGCGAGCCCAAGGGGGGAATTTTGGATTTACTCAAGCACGTTACAGTGTAGGCTTTCTACATGTCTCTGGTTATAAAAATCAGATTTCTTAGTTAGTTCGGTACTTAAAAAGTTATTTTTAAGTACCGAAATGTCGCGGAAACCGTCAGATTAAAATAGGGAGTGTTGAAAATATGCCAAAGAACCCTTCCATATAAAGCACTGATGACTTAAATGTAAGGTAAGCCTGTAATAACATAGAACAACAGTCATATTTTCATAAACAAGCTTCCCAGATATTTTATGTCACATTCAACTATATGCTTTAGACCTTGCTGTCTTATGTCTGGTTTACACGTATTAAGTATCTACTTAAGTAGTTAACTAAATTTTAACTTCATTTTAAGTGACTTAACTTGACACTTGTTACAAAATTTTGTGTTTACACGCAGTTAATAGCTTAAAATTTAGTTACCTACTTATCTACTTAATACATGTAAACAAGACATTACATCGGCTAATAAATGTTCAATGTGAATGTTTTTTTAAGCATAGTTTGACAAATCTTGCAACTTACCTATTTTTAGATAATAAAATAGGAAAGTTGCAAGATTTATCAAAATTTTATGGGAAAAAAATTAGAATATACTCGAAGTTTGCAAAATGTTAGTTATCCGCTTGCATTTTTACATCGCTTGCTCGCCAAGTAAACCATTTCATTATTTCCACTAATAAATTTATTTAAGCTAATATGTATTTTAAACTTAAGGCCCGCCACTATTTGTCACACTCCGTCGTCGTCCCCCTAGCCTCTACGCGTGACATACCTTATGGAAAACCCCATAGACCAGCGGTGGCCAACCTTTGTGTACTGGCGATCGACTTTTTTTATAAAAACCCAGTTGGTGATCGTTTTTTTTCTAATAAAGCAGTTTGCGATCGACTTTTTATAGAGCAAATATATAGAACAAATCTAATTACAAAGAGTTTTAACTATTAAAATTATATATTTTTTGACTCGCGATCGATTCAAAATGTTCTCAAGATCGGCCGGTCGGTCGCGATCGACCTGTTGGCCACCCCCTTTTTTTTTTTTTTTAAGGACGGGAAATGCTCTTATGCATCCCCGGCAATGTTGGGGAACTACCACCGGGGTATGTG
>JAOTAV010094215.1:0-10983 GCA_026546445.1 Cyclargus thomasi | reverse complement strand
TTTAATTTTAATCACGTGCATTTTTATTTGTTATAACAATTAAAAATGCACGTGATTAAATTAAACAAGAATGTTTGGTTGAAATATACAATTAATTAGGTAACATGATATCATAATTAAGAAATGTCAATTAGTTTAAGTATATGTGTTAGTCATAAATAATAGTTATTTTTTTATAAAATTATTGCAATTATCATGCAGAAATTACAATAATGTCAAAAACAATATTAACAAATTTAAAACAAAAGCTACCGTCAACTGACGACCTCTGTGGCGCAGTGGTTAAGCGCTTTGGTACACAACAAATAGTTTTTTAATGTTCATGGGTCCTGGTTCTATATTAAATATGTGTATTATACAATAAAAATCTTAAATATGTGTATAGCATAAAAGTATTAAACATATTTCCGTTGTCTGGTACCTGTAACACAAGTCCTTCGGGCACTTAGCACGAGGTCAGACTGACGTGGTGTGAAGCGTCCATAGATATTATTATTAATAAAATATACAATATTAAAGTCGAAACGCACTTGCGAGACGCGGCGAAGAACGGACCGGAACTGAGCGGTGCGGCAAAATATACTCTGTACTGATTGGTATGAGCCTAACCGAACTACAGCGGCCGCCGGTTATTTATAGAAAGTATATTTTGCCGCGCCGCTCCGTTCTGGTAGTCAAAGCTATTAACTCCTTTATACTAAATTTATGCAATGGGCTCATCCCAGACAATGATTCGATGCGACAATGCAGATACAAGTTATAAAAAATACAGCAATGGCCATTAAGGTATATTTCCAGTTTGTAGTATAGGCTAGAAGGAGCCGACAACTCCGTTGCGCCAAAAGTTTGTCGCCAAATATTTCTTGAGATATAAGCTTAACTTATATGTCGTTACCGGGGACTCAAAGTGTAGTATAATTTAGTTAAATCAGTTCACTCGCTTAAGCGTGAAGAGATTCACTTTATTCGAAGTTTTTTTTTAATAAAAATAAGAGGGCAAACGAGCAAACGGGTTACTTGATGAAAAGCAACTACCGCTGCCCATAAACATTTGCAACATCAGGGTTGCAGGTGCGTTGCAAGAGGGAATACGCTCTCTTCTTAAAGGTTTGTAGGTCGTAACGGTCCGGAAATACTGCTGGTGATAGTTAATTCCAGAGCTTTACTGTGCGAGGCAGAAAGTTACGCGAAAATCGTACTGCGGAAGACTGCCATTCATCAAGACGATGTGGGTGGTAAATCTTCCGCGTACGTTTTCATTATATTCATTATTTCTGCATTAAGCAGTTTGTTAATTAGTCAGTTCGCGAGTTCGATACGACTCGGTCCGCAAAACGCTGCCTGAACAGCTCGTAACCATAAATAAACATTAACTACCATTTCATAACCATTGACCATTTTGATATTAATTAAATCAGTGTGCCCAGTGCAATAGTGCGAATAAACAGTTTGACGATACTCCATCTTTTCAACTTCGCCAAATCTACCCAAACCAAAAACACACTCATAACTCTACCCCTAACTACAAGCCTTTTTTCACTTACACCGTTTCATTTTTAAAGGCGGTGCCGTCGCGACGCCAGCGAGGACTACTTCGGTGACGTTGGTGCGCTGCGCTGCATGGTCGAGGGGGGCGGTGACGTGGCGTTCGTGCGCCACTCCGCCCCCGCGGCCGTGGTGGGGGGGCGGCGGCGCGAGTGGTGGGCGCGCGACCTGCTGCCGGACGACCTGCAGCTGCTGTGCCCCGACGGTGAGTGGTGGTGGGGAGGCGGTTTGCTGCACAGTCAAGCGGGGACTCAGACATCCTTAAATTTTTTTTCTATGATATATAGGGGGCAAGAGAGCAACTGCCGTCACCCATGGACACTCCTGACATCCGAAGAGTCGCAAGTGCGTTGCCGGCGTTTATGAGGGAATTGGGAATAGGGATAGGGGGATTAGGGTAGATGGGCCACCGGTAAACTCACTGAACGAAACACAGCACAATGCCGTTTCACGACAGTTTTCTGTGAGGCCGTGGTATCACTTCGGTCGAGCCGGCCCATTCGTGCCGATGATGACTCTCCCACGGCAAAAAGTTGTGTCACTTAGTTTTGTTACAGCCTGTATATTAATAAAAAAATCATAGTATGGCTGCTAACCCTACCTACGAAATTTTGAGTACATAAATAAGCAAAATTTGAACAATTAAAAAAAATTCAAATAAAATCTCAATAAGATTTAATCGATAAGTTTAATTTTCTACTTATCCTTGTCGAGTGACCGGCGTCGATGCCGACGTTGGCGTTTTATATTCGTGTATAGAAAAATGAAACTTGTAGGCTACGTCATAGTGGCATAAGCTTGCAGTTGACATCGGAATGTTAATTTTTAGTTTTATTTGTTCGTTTGCCGTCTACGTGATTTTTAGCTTTTTCAGGGCCTGTTTCACTGCTTCTTGACAAACGTCGGATAGGCTATCCAGAACTGTTTTTACAGATTCTCCATTATGAATGGAGAATCTATCAAAATAATTGAGGATAGCCTATCCGACACTTATCGGGAAGTGGTTCACCACAGGCCCTTACATTTTTAATTTGACAGGTACCCGCGCGAAGATGCACGAGTATGCCCGCTGCAATCTCGGGAGGGTACCGGGTTCGGTTCTCATGGGACGCGCCAACCACACGGAGTTGGATACGTACTCCAATCTTATGATATACGCACAGCAGTTGTACGTAGCCACCGCTACAGATGAGTTCAGGTGGGTTATTATAATGATATATAATAATAATAATAATATAATATAATAATATCTATGGACACTTCACACCACGTCAGTCTGCCCCTGTGTTAAGTACCCGAGGGACTTGTGTTACAGGTACCAGACAACGGAAATATATTTAATACTTTTATACTATAAACACATATAAGATTTTTATTATATGATACATATATTTAATACACATCCAAGACCTAGGAACATTGAAAAACTTTTTGCTCCGTCGGCGGGATTCGAACCCGCGACCCCCGGCGTAAGCTACCAACGCGCTTACCAACTGAGCCACAGAGGTCGTCAATATGTAGTAAATATGTATATATCGACGGTGAGTTGGCAATTAACTCATTTTTTTGTTTTTCGGTTTATTGCATATTTGGACCTATGGAAGATAGGCGCATGTGGTGGCAAAAACACTCAGTTCGATATTTAGTTGGATTACGCCTTAAACATGAATAACAATAACTAATGAATCAACGGACGTAAATGTTGCTCACACAATGAAACATTTTTTTCGTCTCCTGTAAAGTTGTTTTTTTTTGAGTTACGATAAATTGCCAATTCACCGTCAATATGCATCTATATTTATTTGGCACGCTCTGCAGTATAAACGGCTTCATGAATTTGGCTTGAGAGGTGTCGTTCTTGAAATTCGTATTTACTGTGAGAGTAGACACTAGATATATCAAAATATAAAAAAAACACAATAGCAGGTTTTATGGCGCTTATTTTTTAAGATCACTTTAAAAAAATAATTTTATCCTTATTATAGTTGACAAAAACATAAATAATAATTATAACTTTAGTTATTTATGATTTTTAAGCAATAATTCCGCAAAACAATGATAAAAAATCACAATTTACTAAACTTTAGGTTATAGATTTCCGCAAAGTAACGCCTGATTCTATTAACCATTTAATTTTAGCTACTTACTACTTAGCGATTCCATTATGTTACCAAAGAAAAAAAACATAAAAAAGAAATATTTTATCATCACCATAATTTCACCACAAAACTTTTGCCACTTTCTTTAATATTAGTACATTGCTAAGAAATTAGAAATCTTGAAAAAAAATTGTAAAGACTTGACAAAGACACGTTTGCGATGTGCCTAACAATCGTTTTCTTAAGTTACGTTAAAAGGAACACAATATTCTTTAGTAAAAATTAACACACAATTACACGTGTAACCCAGGTAACTATAAACTGTAGATAAAATTCAAATTGAATGTCTAGCCGTCTAACGGATAACTTCGTGTGTTACATACTAAATAATAGTCTAAACGTCTTAAGGTCAGGCGGTAATAAACCAACTTTCTAAATAATAACAAATTAGCCTTGCTAGCCAAACCGTGTTTGTACCGTAATTGTTGTCCGGTCTAATTAGACCTAAAAATCAGGGTGAAATTACATAAACTTGTAACAAGCTCAATTTTAGTACAATTGTTCAAAATACGAATCCGTTAAGATGTTTTTGCATAAATTGTGTACAAAGTAAGATAGAAAGACAGGCGCACACCAGACGTATAGATAGACAAAACATAGTCTATGTGTTTTTTCCGTGCCAAATTTTATCAAAATTGTTTTATTCTAAACGAATAGAGTAATTTTGCGTAAAGAAGTACACGCTCACAAACTAACAAACATTCGCTTTTAAAGCGTTAATGATAGGAACAAATTATTAGTATATTTTTTTACATACTTTTATGATTTACAATTTAGTCTCAGGTTTTTTTATGATAGAACTTACCGTTTTACTGAATACCCTGAAATACTTAATTTTTGTGACATTTGAACTTGAATAAAATTATTTCTGTAATGGGAATAAGAGGAAACTTTCAGGTTTCATTTAATATCGTGTTTCGAACAATTGAACAAAAATTCAGCTTGTTGTGAATTTATGTAGCACCTAATGTCTACTTAGGCCGGATTAATATATTATTAACCTATAATTAGCAAGAAACGATTTTTCTCGTGTCGCTTTATAATTAATGTTTATTAACCTACAGGAATATCGAATAAACTTTGTTACCTTCGTAAAATTTTTGCTTCAAACATACAAACATACAATCGCTTTATAATAAAGTAGATCTCTCCATTTGTGGACTCCATCGTAATGGTAATAATTTATTTATACAAACCCCCTTCATATCCGACCCTGTCACAAAATGGTAACGTGTCAAAATACCCGATAACATCTTGTCAAAACTAGTTTTAGCCGGATTTTAAGGAAATTATGTCAACTGCATGCGGCAAGAAAAACATAAATTAAGTTAATTCAAATTGCTCGTGTTGAATCTGATATGAGTCGAATGAAATAGGACCGCCTCCTGCCCACCCTCGACTTAGCATTAAAGTAATTTGCTACAACATAATAGCCACGAATTATACAGTCAATGCTCGAAAAATAGCAAATGTCCTTAATTACAATACGGACTTCTTACCGGGCAATTGCTGTAAATCTTTTTTGAACATAATTTGGCTTGGTAAAGTTTATTGCATTAAGTATATTTAATTAGTATATAAGTTTTCAAAATATCGTTATTCAGCATTTGATTGAAAAGTAAATATTTTCTGCGCATTTTTAAAATATCAGAATGTTGTTAAAATATGAGAGAAGGGAATGTTATTAAATGGTCTATTCATAACTAAAGAATTCATAGTGTATGGACGCTTCACACCGCGTCAGTCTGGCCCCGTGGTAAGTACCTGAAGGACTTGATTTACGGGTACCAGACAACGAAAATATATTTAATACTTTTATACTATACACATATTTAAGATTTTTATTATATAATACAAATATTTAATGTACATCCACGACCAAGGAACTTTGAAAAACTTTCGTTCCGTCGGCGGGATTCGAAACCACGACCGCCGGCGTGAGCTACCAAGGTGCTCAACCACTGCGCCACAGAGGTCGTCAAGAAGTATAACTAGTATAAAACAAACGTGTGCGCAAGTCGCACATGGGTCATGGCAGTCATGGCTAGAATTTCTATTATATATTTTCTACTCAAAATGTGATTTCTCTACGGAAATTTTGTTCAGTGACAAAAGAAAACATCGTTCTGGTTCCCTATCTAAGAGCATCTTTAATGCTTTCAACGGTTTGCGAAGTACGAAATAGAGTGGACGGACTCCACTCAGATCTATTGTCCGCTGATATCAAGATATTATGTACACTACTAAAACAGAAAAATGCTGTGTATTTTAAGACCTAAGGCTCAATACATAAGAGTTCGAAAATCATTATTTTAAATTTAATTTTTTTAAAAGTTTTTATTATTTTACTTCATTTTACATTTTGCGCTAGCCATAGTTGAGCAGAAAGTTGTAGATTCGACTCAAAGATCTTTTGTTTTATGTTCAATATTATCAGAATCACCACTCTGTGTTCATAAGTGATGATAGGTTTGTGCACAAAGAGAAAGACAGGAACACTTTCATGTAATATTTGTGTGATTGTGTATTAGTGTCCATAATGGGTACAATAAAGTCCAGAAACATTGTAAGACTAATGTAACGATTTAATTAGAAGTCCGGCGATAACGCTCGCACAATTTTGTCGTAAATTTAGGACATTTGCATGAGAACCAAACGACTTGCATGTCCGGGCCTGGTAATTAATAGTGGAGTTACAACATTTGAGTTATAACAATTGAATAAAGATACGCGGGAAGACACCGCTTATCTTTATTCCATTTTGTAACTAAAACCGGAGTTATGATTAAAACTCGAGCAGATGGAGAATAATTGTTTGAATATTGCGCTCGTATTTACCTTTTTACGTATAAATTGCTTGTAATGAATTCCAGAAAGGAATGAATTGAAAAAGTTTTTTCATGTCTATCGCTCGTTCCGCAAACATTTTAAGAGGTTTTTATTTTACCGGGAAGTCAAATGGCGGACTAATATATTTTGCTGTTGCAGCTTCTGTGTGAGATTTATTCATTTTTATTTTGTTATATACCTTGTATCGTGTTTATTGCTCCTTTATGAAACCAAAATTAGAGCGCTGACATCAATATTGTCGAAAATGGGAACAAATAAAAATTTACTTAGGCACATTTAAATGTATTATAATTACTAACGAATAATGTATTTTAATTATAAACAAATAATAATGAATAAGGATATTCATCAAAATATTAAGAAAATGCTTATACTTATCAAGGTTGGCTGTCCTTTCTCTCATGTAAATTTTTCAATATTCCAGAAAAGAACTGCGAGTCCTGATTTGTTAAACACTGTTTAAAATTTTCATAAATATAGTTATATTTTATATTACAAAAGATTTCTCCTATGTACAACCTGTTTCACCATTTCAAGATAAGTGATAACTTTATTTATTATTTAACCCTAAAATGTCCGATTATCTATATTATTATATAAAATCCTTTGTCCTGAACTATATGCATTCAGGAATCAACGTTCAGCCTAAGTCATCGATCGTAGAAAGACATGAAACTAGGATGGAGTGTTTTCCGTATGGAAAATGGTGACGAATACGTAAGCATTTTACATCTCCTAAGGGCAAAACGGAGGGGTTAATAAGTTAGTGTGGGTAAACGCGACTTTTTCGTCCAATCTGATCGAAAATTTGCAAATACATTATTTGATACATTTCATGGAACATTTTATTCATAGTTCTTAGAATCATTTTATCCATTCTAATATTATAAATATGAAAGAGTATCTGTCTGTCTATCTGTTACCTCTTCACGCCCAAACGGCTAAGCCGATTTTGCTAAACTTTGGTATGGAGATTCTTTGAGTCCCGGGGAACGGCATAACATACTTTTTTATTGCGGAAAAATGTACGGTTCTGGCGCGATAAACGAATTTTTTGCGCAACGGATTTGCGAGCATAGTAGTATAGTATAAAACCATATTCTCTAGCCATATTCTGTGTGAAATGTACCCGGAAAGTGGTCATTTATGTGTCAATCCAGTTCCCCTTATGGCGCTTTATGAGTAAGTTCCGTACTAAATTCAACTACCTTGACTCTACGACCTGCATTAACAAAGTATAGTACTGATAAGAGAACTACTATTTTGGTGGTTACAAATTTGATCGTTATATTGTTGTTACAAAATCGGCCTAGTGCGACTTGGACTCGTGCACGAATGGTTTCGTATCAGTAGAGACCATAAAATTGGAAAAACTTGTTTTAAAAGTAAACATTTATAATGTCTACCACGTCATGCAAGCGATAGCGCGACGTAACCTACTGATAGCGACATCTATTAACGAAACACTAAAAAGTGGCAAAAACAAACGTTTCTTGCATGAGAGCCACCTTTAATCTTAATTTCTTTTGTTAAAGCGGCAACAGAAATACAAAATCTGTAAAACTCTCAACTCTCTAGCTATTCTGGTTCTAAGATGCTGCTCGGAGACAGACAAACGATCATCAAAGTCTTAGTAATAGGGTCTGTTTTTGCCCTTTGTGTACGGAACACTAAAAATAGGTTCAAAATAAAATTATCGTGTTGTTCTGTAGTCGGTGTTACGCGACTGTGCACCAATATCAAGAAAGGTTTTCCAGCTTGTTCGTTATGGATGTACCTTATGTATATTATATAAAGACTTAGGCCCCATTTCACTATTACCTGCTGAGTTCCATAATTATTATAGGCCATCCAGATGAAGTATAGAGAATTTGTCAAATAAGTTGCGGTTAGCTTATCTGTCACTCATCAAAAGTAGCGCAACAGACCCGTAAAATGATAAATCATTGATTACATACTAACATTTTGTTTTTTCTCTGCTATCAGCAAATACTCAGGAGCTAACATCAATTTAAGATCGGGTTATATTACACCAATATACCTAATACAGTTTTATCACAAACATAATATTTTGGAAGTGTGGTGGGAGAACCATGGCCTCACAGAAAAAAGTATTAAGTGAGTTTACTGGTGGCCCCTGGCACTCCCTATCGCTACTTTCTGATGCTATTCTTTCAAAAAAGCTCTGTTCTCAATCAGATGATCTGTCTGCTCGTTTTCCCTCTAATTTCATAAAACGAATAAATAAACAGATATACAGACAGTTACAAGAGAACGTATGTAATATTTGGACCACTATAAACTTGGGTATAAACTATGAAAATCATTGTTATTGTGTCGGGAAACTCTTTGTTGCACGTACAATAAGTACCAGCTCTTTCAGTGATTGATTCCCAGAAATCCGTGCCCTCGGTACTTGGCACCGATTTATTAAGTTTACGTCCCACACAAGTTTATTGAGTAGCCTTTGTTAGTCTTTTTATTAAGGCTATTTTGAACCACTGCACTTTGAAATTTAGCGTAGGTATAGTAGACACCTCTTAGATTTAGAATTGGGTATTGTCTATACACTTCATAGATTTAAAATTATTGTTTAGTTTTGAAATATAATGGATCTGAAGAACTTTAAGCAAGATCTATGTAACACTGATTGTTGAACGTAATTAACGTTTCCGCTAAATATATTATAGTCTTTTTATGTCAACAACCTAAAGAAAAAAAAATTAAACGTTTTTTACTATTTTTTTATTTGTGTCGTATAATCATCACGATATAGTCACAAACATTTTTGAAACAAAAAAAAATGCTTCAAAAATAGAAATAAAGGTATTTTGTTCGAAGAGAGTATAATTGTTTTTTTTAGCTACCAAAAAACATAAACTTCGAAAATATCAACAAAATCCTTGGAAACTGCGTATTCTAGACATTATTATTATAATAAATAAACTTAATAGATTGGAAATTTCATTGAAGTGTCTGCAGCACCAATGCAATCTAGCTCAACCAGCCTAGTTGATGGTTCATCCATTGGAGATCATCGATAAGAGGAGAGGAGTCTGGTAGTGTCTAGCTAGTCCCGCCCCCACATAAAACTAAATCTACTGAATCTACTGCGACTCCGATACGCTCTCAAAGGGTGAACTATTGGCCCATAACTTCTGTTCTGCTTTCGGATAGGCCTCGAATAAATTACATTAAAGTCTGTAGATTTGAAGTGATAAAAGTTTGAGAAGTGCTCGCGAAAATAATCATAAAATCCGATCCCCAGATTTTGTTTTAAGAGTTTCCGATTTTATTTCAGAAGATTTTATGTTTCGGAATCGTGTTATGAGAATTTATTGGGTGTTATTAACGGGTCCCGGTGTTTTAAGACGTCGTTTTGTTTTACATATTATGTTTCATAAACACTATGTGTATTAGGTAGGTAGAAAATAATATAATATGATGAACTTCTAATTCACGCTTAAAACTCTAAGATTTTTTTTTCATTTACATTTTGCTTAAATTAGTGCTTTAAATATTGTTTCTCAACCCAGTATCTCACCTCAGATTCCATATTACTGAATGGGGAACGCATTTGCGTTGTGCATGTTCTTAACGGTCTACGCTTACATTATGAAATTAGGCATTACAGAGGTCTCCATGATTTCAAAAACAACCAACATTTAAATTAAAGTTATTTCGATAAAACTTAATATAACTTATAAGCCAAGTAACATAATAGATTATAGTGTCAGACGGCCACCGACCGTCGTCAGTGAGCAGCTGCCTGTCACCGCTACGCGGAAACAATTTGATACCTACAGCACATTCACAGCCGTTTTACCTTCGAGATTTTACGAGTAATCCTTATTTCGTCGTCATTAAGGTTATTTAAGAGATGTCCTAACTCTGAACGAACCCTAGTACCCTCCGCCTCTACGGCAATTTACAAGATTTTAACAAGCCCAACACTGTGGATTTAGGGACATTCACTTTTTGTTTACCATGTTCAACATTTTGATTTTGATCAACATTTTTGGCGATTTTAATATTTTTCCATTGTTTTGGGTACGGCTAGGGAGTTAACCAAAAATTTGCATACAGCGAAAGGTAAAGAACGCATGTATATAATGGAGGCTGTACACTCGGACACCCGAGACACAGCGGGACTTCCCCAATGGGAGTGAATAAAATGGTTGCACTCGCCTCGTCTCGTCTGTCAGCCGCATGCGAGAGTCTCGCCACGAGACTCTCGCCGAAGAGCACTCGGCGAGAGTGTACAGCCTCCATAAGAGAAAGATCATGACTTGTTTTGACGACCTCTGTGGCTCAGTTGGTAAGCGCGTTGGTAGCTTACGCCGGTCTTCTTACGGGGGTCGCAGGTTCGAATCCCGCCGACGGAGCAAAAAGTTTTTCAATGTTCCTGGGTCTTGGATGTGTATTAAAT